>MJUU01061372.1:5167-24464 GCA_002080025.1 Modiolus philippinarum
CCCTCGCTAACGCTCAGGGTTTAATTCGAATAAAAAGATCCTGTCAATGGTTAAATTCCCAATAACCATATACCTGCCATGAATTATTTCTTAAATTAAACAAAGAGCTCACACACTTACCGTCTTGTCTTCTTTGGCTGCGCCACTAAGAAAAGTTCTAGCAACACCACTTAGTTTCCTCTTTTACCAGAAGAAGACAGAAATGAAAAAAGGTATGGTTTGAGAAGGAAAGACATAAAAAGGTCAGAGTGAAGATATCTTAAGCTTTAATATTTTCTTTAAATATCAATTTATGGAACAACGCACTTTAGCAATACAAATACCTATCGGTTTACTATAGATCTCATCTTCTTAACTACATAATTGTAGTATCTTCGGTATCACTTGATGATACCACCGCAACCTCTTTCTTCTTCTTCAGTGCTGCCTCAACTGTTTAAAGCATGCTTACATAATATATATCTCATGTGTACACTTTGTTCAATTACTTTTATCTAAATTTATGTAAATTCTAAAACCTAAGGATTAACTCCCTCCATCGTAGTTTTATCCTTAGCTGTATTTGATATTACTGATTATTCGGATTTCGTTTGGTTTTATGCATTTTAAACATTTTTTGTAATTATGGATTTCCTTTGTTTGGGTTCTAGTGCTGCTGATGAGGAATTAATTTCCGAAATGGCCATACAGCTCATTAAAATTATTGCAGTTGGGGTTAACATATGTGTTATGGTCTCGTGTTCATTTACCCCATATCCTTTCGTAAAATATTACACATCTGGAGGGTACATCAGATATAGTTTCCATTCTTAAGAGATATATTAAATTGAAGAATAAAAAGAACTTAAGCTTTTTTTCAATTTCCACCTTTATTCGTTATGTATTATATAAGCAAAGTCTCTAAACTGGTCCTATGATAAGGTAATCTTTGTCCCATAGGTCGTCAAAATGATATTACCAAAATCCTGGTACCGCTTAAGATCGCATCCTTTCTACCTCCCAAAACGTAACCTGGCATACAGTCCCTTTCTTGTCGGGATTTCAAATGGTGGGTTGAACAGGTTTTATATCGGGCCAACCCGCCCTCCTTTCTGATATTGTCCAGGTAGCAACTCGACAATTCTGACGTCAGAGAATGAAAAGTTATCAAATAACTTCTCTGCCCCGAAAACTAACTGCAGACCGCTCTCGACTCCTCATTTTCAAATGCGCGATCGAATGCAATGCAATAGTGTATATACCGTTTAAGAATATTAATGATAATGTTCAAGATCATTTTTTCATATACCGCTTAACTAAAGATATGACCTCGGGGCAATGTGATCTGTCAGAAAAATTGAAATGTACACTTCATATGTTTGTTTCACTACGAAAAACATTATCCTGAAGCATGTGGTGATCGTTAATTTTTCTTTATTTTGGCCATTAATTATTCTACTTATTAATGATTGCATCAATTGTCATTCATTTCATGTCTTAATATTGAATTTTTTATTATTATGAATTTACTTTAAATTATTATTTGTTATGAAAGGTTACAATATTTACAATTAGATATACATGTACCTAGTACATTCTCATTATTTGTAGATTTTTTACAATTTTTTAATAACCAAATGCGGAAATTACTCTTTGAGTTAACTGTTGGAATTGAGAATACAATTGTATCACTTTTATGGCCAACTAACATAACTAAAAAGTCAAAGATATTTTACCTGTTCTGCCCCAGGGGCACTTGTCACGACACGTCAACAAATAATGTCGCATATTTGCGTTCCAAACATATGGTATGAAAAATCTACTTTTGATTATTAAATGAATATTGTTGTTATTTTTTTTCTATCACGAATATTTTTCCTTTCATGGAAAGGCGATTTGTGTATAAAAACAGGTAATCATAAAAAGGCCATAGACGTCATTACTTCGGAGACACAACACTGTTTAATGGTGTGCTACTAAAAAAAAGACTTTTTAAAATAATTTAATTTATTGTTATATAACGAAAACGTAGAAATATTGATGAAATTACGGAATTGACCAATTCTCAATATCGAAGGATGAAAATTTAATGTTTTCCAATTTTATATCATACCCGTTTTGACAGAAGCAAACGCATATGCTTGGTTTTACAATGTTTTGGTAGGAACTTTGTATTATTTTCTTTACTCATTTCCTTCCACCCTTTACATGATAAAATTGACTTTAGAGGGAAATAAAATAATTCGAATATCACAGGGAATAAGAAAATGGAATCTGATGATATAGTAATAATACATGACCATGACTAGTGATAGCGAGGATTCATATGAAATCATAATAAACAGTGATATGGAATCCATTGACGATAATTTTAAAACTGAAAAAGAAGGGATATTTGCACTTTCGTTGAAAAAAAGAAAAACGGAAAACAGATTTACAAAAACAGTTACCTGTAAATCGCTTGTTGTCCAGAGCAAGAAGAACTCTTTACCTCAAAAATTGAAAATCCAAGGTCAACCTGAAAGAGAAAAAAAAACATTCTGTAATCGATAATTACATTCGAGATAAATTGATTCGCATGACGATGAGGACATTTAGAGATAAAACTGAAAATTATTGCATTTAAAGATGTATCTTTCATTTCCAGAGAAATTTTCCCCTTTTTCTGCTCATAGTAAATATTTTTTTTGTATGATTGAATAAAATATTTTTACGTTAAGCTATCTTATTGAGTGTAGTCAGAGGTTTTACTGAACATGCTGATAGCAGTACATCAAGACCCTTGATATTTTGAGTTTGTCTTTCATATGGTACCATCTCACTGTTATTCTTTTTATGGCTTGTCTGTTTTTGGAAAAACTTTAATTGTTGTAAAGTTCGTAATGCATAAGGTGGAATATAGAATGCGGAATGTCTTCATTGTTGATTTCGATTGGGTAAACGCGGGAAGCGTTATTGGCTTTTTAAAGTTTGTAAACGCAAAATAAAGGGAACACAATCGTGAAAAAGAGAGTAAGTGAAAACGGGACCAGTGGTCGAGCAAGGAGAGGGAACGACTGAAAAAAAAATAGTCCGTGGAACGAAAAAACTAAACCGTTCCAAATTGGCTTCACAGGTTTTACAGGTGTATTGGCCTTCAACTTATACTGCCCCAAAAGATGAAAGATAAAAGAAATAAGTGGGTTAACATAATAATGCATCAGAAGTAGTATCCCACATATCTCATAATGTCCACAATATTACATAATAACAAAAACAAAACAAAACTTCCGACAAAATTTGAACATTTCGTTATTTTTATTTGTAGAGGAAAACTTGACAGAATTGTGACGAAAGGAATTAACAGAGATAATGTGTTATACTTTTTTTAATTATTATTTTTTTTAAATCGATGTGTAATACTTTATTTTTTACATGACTGGGGACAACTTGCTCTCCACTGAACAATCCACAGTCAAATTTATTTCCAAACTGTTTTATATGAACTCTCTCGACACCTATCTTTTGCGACGAGATTTTCTTTCTGACTTCTTTTGTAAGATCCTTTATGTACCTACGTATCATTTTGTTACGTATCATTTCGTTTAGATACGCAACCATAACGAAATGTATGTAAGCTTCCATTCTGTTGTTAATCTACAAAAAAAAATAAATAAAATAAAAAAAAAGTATTTTAGTATTTGACAATGAAGACGACAATAATGCTGTTACTACTTTACGTTCTTTGTTCTTGGGTCTCGAACTAATGTCAGCTGCAAATCACCTACAAATAATATAGCTACATTTCTTATGTTCTTTTTTAAATTATCAATTTCAATAAAAAATTCATGACAACATATCCTCCTATAGAGGATCGTCAATTATGATCATTTTTACAACATAAAAACAAACTTGGAAATCACATACACCGCGCTAGATTTAAATTGGATGTGATTTCTTAGTAATGATTTTTGTGTCTGTATGACACATATGTTGCCCTCGCAAATAACATGCCGAGATTCCCAAAACAGAAATGGTGAAGCTCCAGCACACTGAAGCATGCCAATATGACTTAAGTCAATTATTTGTAGAAATTAACTTAAATCTTAATCCCTACCCAATGAACACGCTAAATATAGATACCAATGATCTACAAAAAAAAATTTTTCTCCCATAAAAACTGAAGGAAATGTTACATGGACAAATAATGTACAAGTAATAACAGTACTATGACAAAATTCAACAAATGCATTATTTTTCAGTTAAATAAACCAAATTCAAAATCCTTCCCACATGCACATCTTCAATATACGTGCAAATGATATCCTAAAAAAGGATTTTGTAGCATAAAGGAGTAACATGGACAAACTATGTACACTGAATAATTATTTCACCACAAAAAAATGATTAAATTCAACAATGCATATTTTCCAGAAAAATGTACCAAAATCAAAATCCTGTACACATGTACATCTTCAATATATGTATAATCTGCAAAATAAAACCTTCTAGCATTTAATTTGTAGGATGAGTTGCGCGTACCCTCGGACGGACGAACAGAAGACGATCAGACAGGGTAAAACCATGTTACCCAGACTTTCCGTCGCAGGGGACATAAAAAGCTTAAAAATGTATCATATTATTATTTCTCAAAAGTTTTCAGGAGAAGCAAAACATGAACCGCGTTGCTTCGGATTATACGCATTACATAAGTAATGTCTTAGTCGCGTGACCTAAAGTATGACATCTAAAAGAGACGACATTAAGCCGAAATTAGGACATCATCTGAAGGGTCGAAATTGAAAGTATCTCGAATCCTTTCACGCTCTGCAGTGGCGCGATGTTTTAAGATAATGAAGATTCTAACAGTCGATTAAGTGAAAATAAAAACTGGAATGCAATCTTTCCCGAGACTAATGTTATTGGTCATGATCCGATTTATGGAACCAGGATAATGCATACAAATGCTGAAAATTTTAATCTTTTACACTTTTTTATTTAAAATATATTTAGATGAAAGACAAATATTTATCTTCTTTTTAAAGAATATGTTTATAGTACAGTACCCTATTTTTTACACCATTTGTGCATCCATTTTTCACATCTTCGTTGTTTTCCTAATTTTGCTTCTTCTTTTCTTCCACAGACAAATCCGTTTTTGAGGTTTTATATTATTTTTTTGTCCAATAAAAAATAATCAGTTATATCTTCCGAAAGATAACCTTTTAAATTTAGTTCAGGCGTTGCACAAAGCGGAGACAGGGCTACAATTTTTCTTCGTCATACTATAACACGCGTAATGCTCCCTTTTATAGATATCTTCTTCAGGAACATTTGGAATGGGATATATTAAGGAATACAGTCCGTCTTAACTTATAATATAGTGGTTGTTAAAGCGTTTTGTCATGTACAAATGTACCAATTTTTCGTGCCAAAATTTTGAGAAGCTACAATGGATTATCGGAAAAGCTATAAATTTCTCCATCGTCCGTGTATTTTGTTGTTATAAAAATATAAATATGTGCGATGGCCAAAAATTAACTATGGAACAAAATAAAATGGTATAATTGGCCACGGTTAAAAGGTAAAAAACACAAAATGTACAAATTAAAAAAAACACATAAAAATGACAAAAATGGAAAGAGAGGGAGGGAACACTGCCCAACGTTTCGGCCTTATGGCCTTCAACTAGGGGACTACCGGGCTAAATACGGAGAAGAAGATGGATATGGATATTTTGTTGTTAAACTGTCGAGGACGAAAGCTTGCCTAATATATCTTTTTTTATGCCGGAACAATGAAACTCAATAATGTTGCCATATACGATATGAAAATAAGAAGGCCTTTCCATAATTTTAATAATAAAACTTATTTATTTTCCTATATTTTGCCCTTTTTTCGCAAATAAATGATGTTTATTAAGAAGAGGAGATGATTGTAGTGATTCTGATGACAAACTCGAAAATGTCACAGATATGTTGGTTGTTGAAAGACAACATAATGAAACCTTTACATTTTTGTTATCAATGCCAGAAACCTTTTTTTTCATAATTACATTTTTATGTGGCAGAAACGACCAATAAGTTATTGTAAATTGAAGTCAGCAAAGATAAAACAAAATTGGCTCAAAATTAACTTTTAATAAGACAAAAATAATGATTTTACAAATTAAGTATACAATATAATAATATATGACTTATCTGACAATAATGAAGTCCAAGTAATAATCCAAATGAATAGTTCATTTAATTCCACCAATAAATGTCCAATAGAATAATCCTTATAATCCTCACTAAATAGCTGATAATAGATCCACAATAATTGATGTCGATTTCCAATACAAAAGATGTGCGTAATAATCCTATATAAACTAATTAATCCTGTATAAACTTATTAAACTGACTGCATTAACCCTTTTCATCTTCCTTATATAAATACATTTATTCTTTCCAGAAAAATCTTCACAAGATATAACTAGAACATTCTAATCAACTAATTATCACATGACTAAAATGATTATGTAAGGAAAACCTCTAGAAAATTCTATGTGTTAAATATTAAATTTAAATTCTAGAAATTTCTATATGTTCTAAGGTGTAATAACCTTGACCATTGTTTATTGTAAACAAGTTACATAACTAGGCCAAACAAATTACATAATATTAAGGCCGTACAAAATAAAACAATGAATAAAATGCATTATAGAATATTTACAATATTCAATTACCTATAACAACATCTTTAAACTTTAGACATGCTTTTTCCAATCAGGATTCCCATTGTTTATATATTGACTCTTCAAGTGTTATATTACCAGTACTTTTTAATATCCCTATTTCTAATGCTTAGTCGCTGTAATTATATTCCCTTCATCTAGACATCAAAATAAATTCGTTTTCCATTAAAGACTGGCAGTTTAAAAAAAAATATAATCATCAACGGTGTTAGTTAAGGTTGGGAAATTATCGTAGCCACCTAGTTCTCATTTTCTTGATAGGGACTTCACAATAGACTTAGCTTTTGTCCTAGCTTTTTCTATATAAGAACTTTGGTTGTCGGAGTTTAGCGACGGCCATAGTCGAATAATGCCCATTAAATTGCACCAGATGTATTTTAATACAGATATGAAATCGTCAAAGGTAATTATATCGTTGACTTTAAACTTTTGCAGCAATTCTGGTGACATATAATTAGAAAAGTCTAAAAATTTGCTGTTAAGCCCGCAACAGAGTGTCCAATAGAACAAAATAAAATTGTATTCTTTATACAAATGCCTTTTTGCAATATTATTCAATCGGCCTCTTGTTACCGGTTTATAGTTGTCGACGAGCCTAATAATACGGTATGTGTCTCTTTGCGTAGATTTATATATATTTATTCACAAAACTTTGTACTTTATGATCCATTTTTAACCCGTCATTTTTAACTGTAAACATTGACATAATTGTTTTCTTTACAAAAAAGTACTTTATTATTGCCAAAAAAAAAATCTTTCAAACTGCTTCTTTTTATTATTGTTATTGTCATGTTTTCCTCATAACCGTATTATTGTTGCAAATTAAATTCTTTATTAATTCTATTTATCATCTGTCCTTAGCTGATTTTGGCTTGACATTTAGATTATATTGGTTGTTTGTTCTCTATCAGTTTTTACATATCTTTGATTTTATGGTCTTCCATACTTTTAGATTTTATCTGCACTGAAGAGACATAAGTTGTCGAAATGCGCATATGCATAAAGTAAATTCACATTGACTTTTGTATTTAGTTATGCTTAGTAATAAATACAGACGTTTTGAATATGTGATACAGTGCATGACTTTCATTCCGTATTCACACTATGACGTCAAACTCTTTATCGCATGGCTTACCCTTTATCACACACTCTTTATCGCATCGCTAGACCTGTATCATATCCTTTTTACAAAAAAATGTTTTTTTTATTCGACCTATGTTTTAAGAGGGAATTGGGGGTAATTTTTTTTTGGGGGGGGGGGGTAAATGTTAAAAAATGGCTAACAGGAAACACCTACAATGGCTTAAAATTATAATTACATGCAACAATATGCAGGGAACTACACAAGAAAATAAACGTATAAGACAAAAGACAAACGTAGACAACGATAGGAACTCTGGACAACCGGACTTGGTACCGGCGCTTGCAAAAGCCAGCGGTAGGGTCAAACCGGTTTATCGGTACCCAAACCTCCCTTTATCTGTCCCGTTTCCCTATAGTATAAAAACACATTTTTGGGGTAAGAAAAATTGTTTGATGTGATTTTATTCCAACCACTTCTAGTCCTTTCCGCCCATTTTGAAATTGTCTTATTCACAAAAAACATGCATTTTCTCTTACCGATTTCAATTTTTACGGTAATTTTGGGATTAAGTAGTCCTCTGTTTAAATATATAATAATCTGTATAATACATGGCAGGTGTTCGTATCACATACCGTATCATCCCGAGTTACCAAAATCAGCCTGAGGGCCTATGGCCCGAGAGATGATATTGGTCGAGGGTGGGCGGCTCGATTGTAGCACCGAGCAGCAGTAAAATTAGAATGGAAAAAATTTCTACCCTTAATCAATGTATAGAAAAAAAAAAGTTTTAGTGTTCAAATCATTGAACCATTAAACGCCTGAATATTTATATGTTTGTATTTTTTAATGTGTACATGAAGTAAGTTCAAGACGCACTAGACAGAGTAATATAGTCGATCATTTACTATCTCTGGAAGTCTTTTTTATGTAACAATTTAGCAGTTACCATTAGAGATTGTACAACTTAAAAGAAAAAAAATCAAAATTAAACAATAATTTTAAGAATAAGAACAAGTAGCATCGGTGACTTATTTTTGGCTATTATATTGTCTCAGTGTATTTATTTATGTAATAATATGACCATATTGTGAACTAGTCTATAGAGATGTTATTCTGTCTAAATAAAGGCTTTTCTCTAATGATATACGAAGTTTAAACCGGTTCTAATCCGTTACATAAATTTCCATATTCAATATATCTGTGCTATTTCCCGCCAAATCTATTTGGAATAAAATTCTTCAGTGTTTATCATTTATCATTAGAGAAAAAGATTACACCACTTTATCCCGTTTATTACCATATTTTATCCAATGTCAATAGTTAAATTTTTAAACTTTCTAAATGCTCGGAAAGTCTCGCAATAAAAAAATTTAAATTTAACTATCTCTAGTGGATAAAATATGGTAATAAACGGGATCTGGTGGTATAAAATATAACTATTACGCTTTTCAACATATTTATGAAAGAAATTGAAACAAAACTTCAGTGATCCATTTGAAGTAATGAAGGTTGCTTCTTGATGATAAGATAAATCTTCCGGCTTTGGTTTTTTCGAGTTTTAGATATTCAAATGTATCCCGATCTTTTAATGATTCCAATTTAACAAGTATCTTATTACTGAATTCAGGTTTTGGGTCACTCTCTGGTCGCTTGTAGAATCTTTCATTGTTTAGTTGCTTTTCTGCTTCTTTAACGTAATAGATATATGAATACGTTTCAAGATATTTTAAAAGTTGTGTCGAGTACCGACTGGGGTGCGGATAGCACTGTTTTATTAAATTTATATCGATCGTTGATTCGGTCAAAACTAGATTATGGATGTTTTATTTACGGTTCCGCCCGTAATTCATACATTAAATTACTAGATACCGTTCACCACCAATGTTTGCGTCTTTAATCAGGTGCGTTCAGAACTTCTCCCGTGGAGAGTCTCTACGTTGCAGCTTATGAACCATCCTTTGAAGAAAGACGTATTAAACTTGGTTTACAATATGCAACAAAGCTTAAAGCGTATTCTTCCCATCCTACTCACAACTGTGTTTTGAAACCTCTTCACATAGCTTACTATGAAAAACGACCAAACGTTATACAGCCTTTTGGTCTTCGTATCAAACCACACCTTGAATCTGCTAAATATAGATTATATATATAAATTTAGATGAAATAGCTCCTATAGAAACTCCCCAAAAACCTCCATGGCTTAACCCAAAACTAGCATTTAATTCTGAACTACGTAAACACAAAAAGGTTGATACAAATCCTCTGGTTTTCCAGCAGGACTTTGCAAGAATTAAATCTGAACATCCTGAATACTTGCAAATTTACACAGATGGCTCTAAGGATGGAGACAGAGTGGCTTCTGCAGACATTTTTGGAGATCGTGCAGCAACTCTCCGATTGCCATCCTCTAGTTCCATATTTACTGCTGAAGCTAACGCTATTTACTCAGCACTTAAATTTGTAGCTTTATCGCAATCAAATCAATTCATGATTTGTTCCGTTCACTTTCTTGCCTATTGGTGATTGACAGTCGAAAAACAAAACACCCAATTATTTTGAAAATAGCCGAATTCTACAATTCACTTGTAGCATTAGGCAAAGAAGTCATTTATGTTTGGATCCCTAGTAGTCATGTGGGGATCTATGGAAACACAGTTGCTGACAAAGAAGCCAAGGATGCACTAGATGACGAGATGGCGAATTGTCCAGTACCGAACTCTGACATGAAGCCTTTAATCGTTAAATACATTTTAAAGTTATGGCAGGCCAAATGGGATCTGCAAATAAATATAAACTGCATGGAATACAGTCAGACGTCAGTAAACAAGTCGGTTCCTGTGGTAAAAACCGTAGGGAACAGGTAGTGTTGACCCGATGTCGTATTGGACATACTAGAACAACACATAGTTTTATCCTCAACAGTGATGATCGACCTGAATGTATTCCATGCAATTGTCCGTTTACAATTCAACATGTTTTAATTGAATGTGTAGATGTTGCCGATATCAGGCGTGATTTTTATTCAGCTGATTGTCTTAAAGACCTATTTACAAATGTCGCTGGCGACAAAATCGTTCAATTTTTAAAAGCAATCAATTTATTTAGTAAGATTTAAAAAGATCAATTTTAAACTAGTTTCTAATTTCTAATATTGTTAGTCAAACCATAATTTCTTTAATTATGTTTTTAACATTTTACACATTTCTTTTACTTGTATAAAGCTATATGGTTTTATATAGATATTTTTACTATATAACTATTCTAATAATTAATATACTTAACAGTTCTCGCCACGATATAGCTGAAATATTGCTGAAGTTGGCGTAAAACATCAATCAATCAATCAATCTTTGTCCTGGTAAAGTTCCATTTTTTATTTGCCAGTGAGGTTTAATTGGAGTTCACATATATTTTATATTATTATTAATATTATTAATATATTATAATTTATTATATCAGCTTTTACACATATTTCGGTTCATAGATTTCCATATGTTTCGATTTTATCTGCACTGATGAGACATAAATTATCGGACTGCGCATATGCAGAGCTTAAATTCACAGTAACCTCGGTATTTTGTTATTATATAAAGCCTTCTCCAGGCGATGTCATTTGAAACAGTTTTGTTCACTCTCGATAGTTATTTTCTTTTTATTTTAAGATCCTCAGTATAGCTTGAATAAGATAGAACTAACAAAGTACCGAAATTACTGTAAATTTTGTTTCTGAATATGCGCATTTCGACAACTTATGAAATGTTGTATCCACCGGTAAAAGAATAATATATGCTTTACGAGATGGATTACTCCTACAGTGTGCGAAACTGGAGGATCAGAATTTCAGAAATTTGTTTACGGATAATTAAGCGAGATGGTTGTTGCAATTTCAATACGACAGTGGCAATACTTGAGATGACTGGTTTAATATGTGGAAAATACTTTACAAACTCGTAGAACATGATATATTTTAAATGTAGATCAAGTTGTACATTAAGACATAATAATTGTTACCTTGTTGTCTTTCTTAGCCTACGTGGCTAGGACACTCTTTCCAGTTGTTGGTTTGGCCTTTTTCTTTTTCTTGATAAGTGGCTAAAAAATATCAACAGTTAATATAGAGTTAATATAGAACAGATTTAAGGAGAAAACATTGATATTTAACGTTTAAATAATCTTACATGACTGTACATTTTTTTAAATAATGTTTGAAAAACGCTGAAAACACTAAAATATTTCGAATGAATGTGTGACTATTACTATCTTGCAAAGAAACAAGAAATTATATACAGACTTCTGTATCGTCACTGTAGCTGTCTGTTTCAGAGTCGTCGCTTTCTGATTCACACTCCTCAAAAGAGGGGGAAGAAATCACCACAATATTTTCTTGTGTTTTCGCTTTTTATTTTGTTTCTCTTCCACTTATGGTTGCTTTTTTTGTTTGTTTTTTCTTGCTTGATCTTCTTCTTCTTGCTGTAAATTAAAACAAAGTAATAAAAGTTGTTAATTAGATTGTTGGTGAAATTTTTTCACAGACCTGTCTGCTATTTTAACTAATATTTATTTTCCTCTCCGTATTTGCTTAATCAAAATGTGTGCTATTTTCGGGTCATCTTAAGGAGTAAATGATCTTACATGACTGACTGTACATTTTTTTAAAATAATGTTTGAAAAACGCTGAAAACACTAAAATATTTCGAATGAATGTGTGACTATTTCTATCTTGCAAAGAAACAAAAAATTATATACACACTTCTGTATGTCTGTATCGTCAATGTAGCTGTCTGTTTCAGAGTCGTCGCTTTCCTCAAAAGAGGGGGAAGAAATCAACACAATATTTTTCTTGTGTTTTCGCTTTTTATTTTGTTTCTCTTCCCCTTATGGTTGCTTTGTTTGTTTGTTTTTTCTTGTTTGATCTTCTTCTTCTTGCTGTAAATTAAAACAAAGTAATAAAAGGTGTTAATTAGATTGTTGGTAAAATTTTTTCACACACCTGTCCGCTATTTTAACTAATATTTTTTTTCTCTCCGTATTTGGTTAATCAAAATGTGTGCTATTTTAGGGTCATCTTAAGGAGTAAATCATCTTACATGACTGACTGTACATTTTTTTTAAAATAATGTTTGAAAAACGCTGAAAACACTAAAATATTTCGAATGAATGTGTGACTATTACTATCTTGCAAAGAAACAAAAAATTATATACACACTTCAGTATGTCTGTATCGTCACTGTAGCTGTATTTGGTTAATCAAAATTTGTGCTATTTTAGGGTCATCTTAAGCGTTTTTGAATTGCATCTCGACAAGTTCGCAATACTGTTAATAATTTGTGTAAGTTAGTATTTATTGAATAAATACTTTTTATTTCTAAAGTTTCCTCCGCCGTGCGCGGTCCCGGCTGAAGAATAGGCCCGCAGCATCCTCTGAGCTTGGAGTATGAGCCATCCTAACAGAGGACCCCGAGGGAACCCCGGGATATAGAAATAGGACCCAGTATCTCCGGCTTGCGGGGTGTGACCCCTCCTAAACGGAGGCTGACCCCGAGGGTCCCGGGATATAGAAATTGGACCCATTCCGTGGTTGTGCGGGATTAATAAATACACAACCCATCTTTCGGATGGGATGTAAACTCAGGTCCACGTGTTGGTAGAAATGCCACGCTTCCTGCACGTTAAAGAACCCTTGTAGTAAGCTCTTTTTGGGGTGGTCCGTAGGTGATCGGCTACAAGGCTAAATTCCCCGCCCTTGACGATTTCACCCTACTTTTCCAGTGGCAGTCAGAATGTCCCGTCCCATGGCCATTTCCATACCCCAAAGTGATTATTTATCAACAAACTTGTTCTCGTCTTGATATAGCTGAAATATTGCTGAGTAGACGTTAAACAATATTCAATCAATCAATTATATTAATATTTTATGTATGCATTAAAATTGTTCAATATATCAACAGTTCTTGCCACAATATAGCTGAAATATTGCTGAAGTTGGCGTAAAACATCAATCAACCAATCTAAAGTTTCCTCTGTTTTGTTTTTAATTAAAAAACAAAAACAAAAAAAAGTTTTGAGCAGCAACTCTTTGGTTTACATTGCTGATGCATTCCACAACAGATTTGGTTTTGGTTTTAAGATGTAGTAGTTCTATCTACGGACTGTATAGACATTAGTTGTTTAAAGTTATCAATGAAACTTTAATTTACTGTTTTTGTTTTTACGCCTTGAGTTTCGAATGATTCGGTGGTGGTTATCGGTATTAGCAGTCCTTTCGTACTTAATTGTTTGTATTAAGATTTCACTCGCATTTTAGATGTCGTGAATTTGACTTAAACACAGTATAAATTATAGACATAGTATCATGTAGATCACAGGTAATGAAATAAAAAAAAACAAAAAAACGCACGTCAATGTCAATGTATACATCTCTCCATCACTTCCCCTTCACGTAAAGTACTCGTCTTAATCTAGAGGACACTTTGTTTTTGTTCTTAAGAATTCTGGAGCATTTCATCTGCCCTGGCAAGATATTATATGTAGAATAAAGTTTATCACAACTTTCTCATGCGAGTGAAATGTTTTGTGCAAAAATGAGAGACAAAATGCTTCAATTGGATATGCAATATAATACTTAAAAAAAGTCGTTACCTTTTTTTTTCTATTTCCCCTTAACACATTTTTCGAATTCATTTTTATACAAATATTTGAGGCCACAAAACTCAAACTCTCCTTATGTAATTTTCGTTCCATAACAATCATCCAAGTGAAGATACCAATCACCGTTATAAAATTTTAAATTAACGGCTCTTTGTCGCCCAGAACTTATCCTACCATATTTTGTGCAAAAATGAGAAACAAAATGCTTCAATTGGATATGCAATATAATACTTAAAAAAGCCCTTACCTTCTTTATTTCCCCTTTAAATTTTTCGAATTCATTATTGAACAAATATTTGAGGCCACAATATCAAACTCTCCTTATGTAATTTTCGTTCCAAAACAATCATCAAAGTGAAGATACCAATAACCGTTATAAAATTTTAAATTAACGGCTCTTTGACGCCCAGAACGTATCCTACCATATTTGTTATTTTCTTTATCCTGATGAAGTACGATATTCGGTTTTTTTTTTTTGCTTTGTCAGTGATGTTTCAACAGAGTTTACGTCCTCCTTATATACCCTGACAGGTTATTCGTTGATTTAGATTTTGACAGTTGATCTGTCTTTCAAGAGTGAACTCAAAGTCTGTGATTCTATGACAACTTTGATGAGCTAGGACTTAATTGGATCATGTCTATAGTTTTACCCTGAGATAATATTTGACAAATCATCGTCTAGATTGTCCATGGATTAGTTTTTTAAACGACCACAGAAAGTTTGCGGTCGTGTAATTGAATGGCTTGGCGTCGTCCGCGTCGGCGTATGTGGACAGCATAACTTTGGCTCTAGTGGACGGATCATTATAAAATTTTAGTATGATGTTTCTTGTTATCTGAAGTTTCAATTTTAAGTTTTTGCCACCCATTAGAAATTAGAAAAATGAGCCTTAAGGGGTGAAATTGTGTGTTTTCACATATTTGTCTGTAGAATCTTTATTATTCATCGGATTGTGATGGGGTTTCTTTCAGTGTGTTCCAGAGATAATTTCCAAACGGATGTATGTCAACGGAATGCACGCATCTTGTACCGTTCCCGAGAGCAGCGGATTTTGGTGGGATTTTTTTCTCTGGATTCCTCTTGATATGAGCTTTCGGTAGATTTCAAAGAATTTAGCGTAGCTTTATCATTTCCGAGCTATAAGGGGTCAAAGGGGCAAAAACTGCATTTGACGGTTACTTTAAATTTTTATTTTTCATCAGATTTTGATGGGATTTTTTTAATCAATTCAATATAAGCTTTCGGTAGTATATAAACGAAATTTTGTGTAGCTCTTACAATTTCCCAGCTATAAGGGATGTAAGTGGCCAAAACTGCAAACTTGCAGTTTACCTTAGGTTTTATTTTTCGTAGGATTTCGGAAATGAGTACTTCTGTTTTTACTACTTTTGGAATATGGCTTTCCATATTATTTGATTTCAAGGTTACTCCTTGAAACACGTGTACAACATAACGAAATTTACTGTTTTATACAACTTCGGTAATTTTTTTTTTTTTGGTATTTTTAACCATTGAGCCGATGCCACTGCTGTTGGACCAGAGCTCCCCTACGGTATTCAAAATCACAATATTCAGATTTGGCTGACATTAAAATTTTACCTAACGTGTTATATCAATTTACAGATTTTTTAAAAATTCTAACCCCTTAAAAATACTGAGGCTTGATGCGTGTAAGGCACTCGGTAGATGTCCTAGGAACTGCCGCCGTGCGCGGACCCGGCTGAAGAATAGGCCCGCAGCATCCTCCGAGTTTGTAGTATGAGTCTTCCTAACAGAGGCCCTGTTCGGTTCCCGGGGTTGAATAGGTCCGAAGCGCACACCTACGAGCTTGAAGTTAAGAGTGTTCTAATGTAGCCGACACGTTTGCCGTGTGTTGACGACCCTTGTTGGTAGAGGACAGGATCCCGGTAGTTGAAACACACTACTTTGGCACTTACTTCATCTAGGCGGCGGTCGAATGGGCCAGATTCGATTAATCGGCTGGTCATGCCTAGCCCTTCGGATATCATTAATCCAGCTTGAATGAGTAAAATGAGAATTTAGCTTAAAACCGAGAAACAAACTAAAGTATCTGAAGAAAGCGGTGGCTCATGGGTCAATCGTGTAGATGCTATTCCGAAGAGTTGTATCGCTGGGTAACCTCTAGCACGATGCTTGCCTTCGTACAGGAATTCCCTTTGCGAGTATACTGTCCTGTATCCCTGATGTTTTCGGTTTGCGCTTTCTTACTTGAAATTGATTAGGCCGATCAGGTATTTCATACCTTGGTGGACCTGGATTGGTTTCCAGTCTTTATGTGTTGGATATCCACCGTTTACAAGCATCGCCCTTGTTGGCACTCCATGGCGGGTGGGGAGCCGGATAGTGAACTTATAATCCTGCTCACAACTGTGTTTTCAAACCTCTTCACAAAGCTGTCTATGAAAAACGACCAAACGTTATACAAGCTTTTGGTCTTCGTATCAAACCACACCTTGAATCTGCTAATATAAATTTAGATGAAATAGCTCCTATAGAAACTCCAAAAAAAAAACCATGGCTGAACCCAAAACCAACATTTAATTTTGAACTATGTAAACACAAAAAGGTTGATACCAATCCTCTGGTTATCCAACAGGACTTTGCAAGAATTAAATCTGAACATCCTGAATACTTGCAAATTTATACAGATGGCTCTTAGGATGGAGACAGAGTGGCTTCTGCAGCCGTTTTTGGAGACCGTGCAGCTACTCTCCGATTACCATCCTCTAGTTCTACATTTACTGCTGAAGCTAGCGCTATTTACTCAGCACTTTGTAGCTGTATCGCAATCAAATAAATTCATGATTTGTTCTGATTCACTCTCTTGCCTATTGGCAATTGAAAGTCGAAAAACAAAACACCCAATTATTTTGAAAATAGCCGAATTCTACAAATCACTTGTAGCATTAGGCAAAGAAGTCATATATGTTTGGATCCCTAGTCATGTGGGGATCTATGGAAACACATTTGCTGACCAGGAAGCCAAGGATGCACTAGATGACAAGATGGCGTTTTGTCCAGTACCGTACACTGACATGAAGCCATTAATCGTTAAATATATTTTAAAATTATGGCAGTCCAAGTGGGATCTGCAAATAAATAATAAACTGCAAGGAATACAATCAGAGGTCGGTAAACAAGTCGGTTCCTGTGGTAAAAACCGTAGGGAACAGGTAGTGTTGACCCGATGTCGTATACTAGAACAACACATAGTTTTATCCTCAACAGTGATGATCGACCTGAATGTATTCCATGTAATTGTCCTTATACAATTCAACATGTTTTAATTGATTGTGTAGATGTTGCCAATATTAGGCATGATTTTTATTCTGCTGATTGTCTTAAAGACCTATTTACAAATATCACTGGCGACAAAATCTTTCATTATTTAAAAGCAATCAATTTATTTCATAAGATTTAAATGGATTTATCTTAAAGTTCTAATATAATAACAATTAAACTTACATTTCTCGTATTTTCTTTTTATATTTTACACACTTGTTTTACTTGTATAAAGCTGTAATGGTTTTATATTTATATTTTATATATTTATATTAAAATTGTTCATATATTTAACAGTTCTCGCCACGATATAGCTGAAATATTGCTGAAGTAGGCGTAAAACATCAATCAATCAAAATTGAACTTAAGTCATGGCATTGTTCGCGACAGAGATGGTAACCTCTATGACCTACCAGTCACTGAAATATGTGAGGACTTATCCCCACAAGGAGTTATTGATGTAAAACGTTTCACTAAAAAAGACAACCACAACAAAATCATAAATCTAGAAACTTATCTTTTAAAATTTTCAAAGCCGATTCCACCAAAATCAATACATGTTAGCCCTTTTCTCATTAGAGTAGATCCTATTATTCCATCGCCAGTGCGTTGTTTTAAGTGTCAAAAATTTTGACATGGCAGTAACTCTTGTACAGGAAAACAGCACTGTGTTCAATGTGGACAGGAAGGACATGATGTTCAATCCTGCAAGAACACTGCTAAATGTTTTAATTTTAGTGCAGAACAAATGGCTTCTTCAAAAGACTGTCCTGTCTATAAAGAACAACAGGAAACTCAAAAAATCAAAGCTGAGAAAAAAATGTAGCTATCAGGAGGCAAAGAGAATTTTCTCTGTCTCGAACAAAGTCATGACTAACCAGCCATTATAGTAAAACAATTGTCGACCACTTCTACTCAAACAGAATATACATGGCCTTTATCTTCTGATAAGCCATTCCTTACTACAGATCATGGATCTGCTTAAAAAAAAAACAATTCATCTTCAGCAACATTTCAAACAACATCGTCTATTTCGTCTCTGCTACTAGCTGCCGATATCCATGCACCTTCATCAAGTTTAGCAAGTATATCATCTAGTCCTCGAATTGTTAAAGAGAAGCAAACTACGTCAACAGAAAAACACAAAACTGTACAGTCCTCTGATAATAAGAAAACAAGTCTGGGAAGAAACCCGACCCAGTAATGAAATCAAATAGGGTTAAAAAGGCTGAACGCGATATTGTGATTGATTGATTGAATATTGTTTAACGTCTACTCAGCAATATTTCAGCTATATCAAGACGAGAACAAGTTTGTTAATAAATAATCACTTTGAAAATTTTATTGAAAACTAAGAAGTATCTCCCTCATGCAAAGCTCTGTCCTTAGCTGATTTTGGCTTTAAATTTAGATCAATTTGGTTATTTGTTCTCTGTCAGTTTTTAAACATCTTTGAGTCTATGGTCTTCCAAATGTTTAGATTTTATCTGCACTGATGAGACATAAGTTGTCGAAATGCGCATATGCAGAAAGTAAATTCACAGTGACTTCGGTATTTAGTTATTTG
>MJUU01061372.1:35242-45887 GCA_002080025.1 Modiolus philippinarum
AGTTAAAACAGACGAAACAGTCAATAAAGTGCGATGTCAGAACAAACTTTAAGCAAAAAAATCCTCTTAGAATAGAAACATTTTCAGATCATAAAATTAAAACCACTAGACCCTTTTTTTAAACCCAACTACAGACATACTGACCAATGTCTCATTCACTAGCCTATGGAAATTGATCACATTGCCTTCGAAAAACATGCTGTAACAATTCCTAAGGCACAATCTGTTGCTCAGGAATCTGGTTATTCTTCGGACTCCGATATCGATTCATCTGATTACGACACACCCTTAACAAAACGGCAAAAAAATAAAGGAATGAGAGAGAAAATTCAGAAGATAAAGAAAATATTCCTCAGTTTCACTGGAGTTCACACCGTGAGTGCCTTTGTTTTGAATGTTGTGATTTCTATTTTCCTTCTGTGGATTTCCCTCCTTTGTTCCTTCGGTATTCTACTGCCGTTGTTTTATGGAACTCTCAAAAAGATGAAGGGCGAACGAATTTTTGTTTCAAAATGAAATTGACAATCAAACTTTGAGTGAAAACATGTCAGAAAGGAAAATATGCCACAATACAACCGCGCAAACCGATGAAACAGAACCAAAACCGAGGATATGTCTATCAGCAATGTAAAAAGTAAAACACAAAACGATTACATAAAGAAAGAAAAAGACACACAATGTTGTTTATAAAACAGACGAATCAAACACGACAAAGAAAGAAGTACAAGATTGGCTTAAAGCATTAGCACGTGTATAAATACAAAACCCCGAAGTTACTATTATTTCGGTTTCTGCACCTGTGCTTTTCGACAACTTATGTCTCTTCAGTGCAGATCAACTCAAAAGATTTGGAAATCCGTATACCGAATTATGCGCAAAAGCTACTAGAGAACAAATTATAAATAAGATCTAAATAGTAATCCAAATAGGCTTCTTCGAAATTACTCAAAAATGTTTGACGATTTCCAACCATTTGAAAAAAAAAGAGAAATGATAGTGTTAATTCATCATTTGAAATTTTTTTAAAGATGTCAAACATGAATATGGACTCTAATATGGAAATTTTGTTTGCAGTGTTTTGAGACAATAGTTCGCTTGATTCAAGTTCTACATTTAAGGATGTTAGCTGGTCATGTTTATGTATTTTCTGTCAGATTTTCGGAATTCTCTGGTTTTATCCATTTCAAAGGTTAATAACTTTGCCCGGTGACCCTCTAATTTTTTTCTCGTTTTCATTTAACACATCTTTTTGATCATACTGATAAAATTTTATATAATTGGTTTTATTTTGTCACATTCATTTTTGGATAAACATTTCTCATGTTAAACCTATGAAAAATGCAGAGGAGTTCAGTTTCCCGCAATTTTTTTAAACACTCGTATCTAAAAAATTTCATCGGTAACCTATCAACTTTTTTTAGCTTAAATTACTTCTTTTTCAATTTTCTAACAAAAAATCACATCTAATTTAAATCCTTGTAATTTTAAAATTGACCAGCGAACATCCTTAATAAACAATCGACGAATGGTTATTCTTTGGTTGCAATAGAAACAATTTCACCCACAACAGTACTCGTAGTTCAAGATTTACAGCATCAATCCTTGCCGTCAACTTCATCGACTCCAGTAGTTCGTGTAACAATGTCTTCTTTCCTGCCAAAGTTAAAAGTAAAGGCAAGCAAAAGACCATACGATATTTAAACTTAGCTAGGAAAATTGGAGAAAATAATTATTTTGATAATGTGTCAAAACACATGAAAATAATTAAAGAAAAAATGGCGCCTCATTCAAAAAGCATACAATCGTTTATGCTTTATAATATACAGAGTGAATCGGAGACTGATCAAGAACTTAACGACGATATGACCAAAACTTCTAAGAATACTGAAGCTAAAAAAGGGACAAAAGAAACAACAAAGAGCATATAGTAGTAGTAGACATAATATTGTGGTGTCATTGCCTTAAAGCAAAGAAATTCACTCACCTGCAGACACATGCAAATAAAGTCGAAATAAAAAAAAATTAAAAACATAAACAACGACGAACAGCACTGTCAGTGGGGGTAAACGTTACGGTTGCGGCGTTGACCAAATTAAGTAAAACAAAAAAAGAAATATGAGAAAAAAGCTCAAAAGACGACAAAAAAGAAAAAAAAAACACAAAAACACACATTAAACTTGCCGACAGTTCTCTTACATAACTAAAATTCAAAAAGAATTAAATTTGCAACAATAATACGGTTACGGGGCAAACATGACAAAAGCAATAATCAAAAGAAATAATTTAAAATGAATTGTTTTTTTTTTAATAGCACAGTACTTTTTGTAGGGAAAACGTTTATGTCAATGTTAACAGTAAAAAACGACAGGTAATTAAAAATGGATGATACAAGTACCAAGTTTTGGGTATTAACATATGAATTAACGCAAAGAGATGCATACCGTCTTATGGGGCTCCGCGACGACTATGATTGATTGCTTGATTGATGTTTTACGCCAACTTCAGCAATTTTTCAGCTATATCGTGGCAACAACTCTAAGTATTTTGAACAAATATATTATTTCAGAAAATAACTTGAAAAGGTCTTAGTGCAACCTAGAACATTTGGTTTAATTTACTACAAGCAAGCGTGATAATTGCGATAAATCATGCTTTGTTACACCTGGACCAGGAAAATGCTTACATTTTGCTATGGTTTCAGGACATCAGAATGCTTAAATTTCTACCAAAGCTTACATCAATCATAAGAAGGAGATTAAACATGGCACAGGAAACGAAAGGAAGAGTTTATTGATTGATTGATGTTTAACGCCAATTTCAGTAATATTTCAACTATATCGTGGAGAGAACTGTTAAGTATTTTGAACAAATATGTCATTTTTTTTTAAAATATCAATATGAAACCATTATAGATTTATACAAGTAAAATAAGAGTAATATGTAAAAAAAAACACAATAGGAGAAATGACAGTTTGATTGTTATAATATTAGAACATTAAGATAAATCCATTTAAATCTTACTAAATACTCGGATTCTTGCAACCGATGATAAAAAGCGCCCTTTCGTTTAATGTAGGTTGCGGATCTGCAACGAAGGTCTACTCGGCTTTTCAATGAAACCTTTTAGTTTTGTCTTTTTACATAATGGTAAATCATGTTTTCAATGTCAATTTAAAATAAGTTTGCCTCTTAAACTTACTCCAAATTTTTCAAAATATCTTATTATATGACTTTTAATTCACTGAAAAAAGGGAATAATTATGTAATATATAATAGGAAATACATGCAGATGAGACCCAATTAAAATGGAAAATGGAAATAAAAGTTTTGATAAAAGTAATTTTTGCAGAAAAAAGAATGAAAACATACTTAAAATACCTGATTAAAGTTTGTTTAGAAAATATCCATCAATTAAAAAAAATACTCGATTACAAATATTGCATTCGTGTACTCGACTTCAAAACGAGTACTCGTTGCCATTTCTGCGATATAGATATGATGCCGTAATTGCTTTAAGTGTGACGGCTATGGCCACCTAGCCAAAGACTGCCCCTAAAATGAAACTGAAACAAATCACAACAATAAAGTGCTATCGCTGTCGCGAGTTTGGCCACACGTCAAAAGACTGTACGGATGAATACAAACCAGCCTGGGGAACAAACACTGAAAGTACCGGTAGTTCCGACTGCTACGCTTGAGAACACGATCACCGAGACATTAGAAGCGTGCTCTCAAGAAAATGACGAACTAGCAAATATACCCGACGAAACGCGACCGAAATGTGCAGAAAGCAGTTTGAATACCCTCTGCTTTCCAGAGACCTTGTCTCCAGGAAACGAGAATCAAACTGAACCCGACAACGCCGTAAATGAAAACGCACCGTCTCAAGAAGAAGGTAAATAGGAGGCTGAAGAAAACGTAGAGCCAAAAGAAAATGAAAAAGTAAGTACAATAGAAAATGGAAAAACTTACACTGAAGGAGGGGAGACAGTTGATGTAGAAAGTATAGATAATAGTTTTCAAGGAATAGCGGAAATGTTCAACGACGCCTAGTGGCACAAGGGAATATAAACGATGAAAAAATTGATGAAAATAATGAAAATAAAGATGAGTCAGAAAAGGAAAAAAACTACAAAACATAAATATGAGATAACCGACTTTATAAAAAAAAAAATAAAGCAAGCGTTGGGGAAAAAAAAGATCGCACCAGTTTGTGTACTAGTAGTGACTCACAATTGTCAAAACAACAGAAAACATAATAAGAACCCCCTTTACTAACTTCACAATGGATTTTAAAATGAAAATTCTATTCCTTCTTTTTTTTCTTAGCATTCACATGAAAATTACTACTTTGAATGTACGTATGGGATTCAACAAAAAAATTGAAAATATTATAGATAAATTTAGTACATCTGATTGATTGATTGAATATTGTTTAACGTCTACTCAGCAATATTTCAGCTATATCAAGACGAGAACAAGTTTGTTAATAAATAATCACTTTGGGGTATGGAAAGGGCCATGGGACGGGAAATTCTGACTGCCACTGGAAAATTAGGGTGAAATCGTCAAGGGCGGGGAATTTAGCCTTGTAGCCGATCACCTACGGACCACCCCAAAAGAGCTTGCTACAAGGGTTCTTTAACGTGCAGGAAGCGTGGCGTTTCTTCCAACACGTGGACCTGAGTTTACATCCCATCCGAAAGATGGGTTGTGTATTTATCAATCCCGCACAACCACGGAATGGGTCCTATTTCTATATCCCGGGACCCTCGGGGTCAGCCTCTGTTTAGGAGGGGTCACACCCCGCAAGCCGGAGATACAAGGTCCTATTTCTATATCCCGGGGTTCCCTCGGGGTCCTCTGTTAGGAAGACTCATACTCCAAGCTCAGAGGATGCTGCGGGCCTATTCATAAGCCGGGACCGCGCACGGCGGTTTAGTACATCTGATGTAATTTGTCTACAAGAAACTGGATCATATATTAAAATGGAAAAAGTTTTAAAAATATGTTGATTTTGATTTTTACAAATTAACTTCAAATACATGTAGAAATGCAGGTGTAGTAACTATTATAAACAAAAATATTAACGAATTAGAAGTATATAATACCCAGAATTATTGAAAGGGCGTATGTTACATACAAGTTTTAGATGCGAAAAAAATAAATTCCATTTTATAAATATCTATGGTGTATCAAGTAATCAAGCATAGCAAATATTTTTCTATACAAAATTATTAAATTATGTTCAGAACTTAGACATAACCTGTGATAAACAATTTTGTATTTTAGGAGATTTTAATATGATGAAAATTCAATGTACAACAAAAGAGATACATTGTAGGTGTTTGCTGTTTTCCTGTTTTTGTAATACATGTACACTTAACCAAAGATTATGTGAATTAATTTTAGAAATTAAAACATTACTTCGGATTGAAGATACCTACAGACAAATTTATCCTAGTAAAAAAGTTGTCTTTTGTAAACGAGACGGACGAGAATTGATAGAATATATATGGATAAAGAAATTAATAACAAAATACATGTAAGTAAATATGAAGTTTTAAATTACACAGATCATAAAAGTTTGACAGAAGTTTATCATTTAGAAAGGGAAGTATGGGGAAGAGGGTTCTGGAAATAAAATACTAGTCTATTGGAAAACAGAAGGTATTTTGAACACATAAATAATTATATTAACTTTTGGAAAATACAAAAAGGTAAGTATGACATTTTGGTATGGAATTATTTAAAAAAAAAACAGGTAAAGAAAATTACAATTGATTTTTCTAAAGCTCAAAAAACAGGTCCAAAAAGGTAAGTTAGATCAATTATATAAAAATTACACGAAGAAGAAAAAAAACAGGAAATGAACATGGAGCAAATTGTACAATTTAACATGTGGAAGAGTTTGGAAAAAGGGGGGTGTTAATCAGATCTAGGTTGGAACATTATGATGATGATATGCAAAATGTACAATTTTTTTAATCAGTAGAGGAAAAAAGAGATAGGAAAAAAGAAATAAATGAACTTTTTAATAAAAATGGAACAGTAGTTTCTGAGAAAAATGAAATTATAAAAGTAGTACATGATTTTTATACTGATCTCTATAAAAGCCAAAATATTGGCAGTAATGACAATGACATTTAACTACAGCAAACAGACATTAACCAACTGACAGACGAGGACAGAGGTGAGTTTGGTACGTTTATTAGTAAAGAAATATGTTTAAGCTTAATTGATTTATTGATTGAATATTGTTTAACGTCTACTGAGCAATATTTCAGCTATATCAAGACGAGAACAAGTTTGTTAATATATAATCACTTTGGGGTATGGAAAGGGTCATGGGACGGGACATTCTTACTGCCACTGAAAAAGTAGGGTGAAATCGAAAGGGGCGGGGAATTTAGCTTGTAGCCGATCACCTATGGACCACTCAAAAAGAGCTTGCTACAAGGGTTCTTTAACGTGCAGGAAGCGTGGCATTTCTTCCAACACGTGGACCTGAGATTACATTTCTATATCTCGGGGTTCCCTCGGGGTCAGCCCCGTTTAGGAGAGGTCATCCCCCGCAAGCCGGAGATACTAGGTCCTATTTCTATACCCCGGGGTTCCTTCGGGGAGTTAAGCTTAATTAAAAAATCAGAAAATAATAAAACACCGGGAATTGATGGATTGGGAAAGGAATTTATTTAGCCTTTTGTGAGTTATTAGGGGATGATTAAGTTGAAGTTTTAAATAACATATATTTAAATGGTGAATTAACTGAAACAATGAGAACTGGGATCAAATCTATAAATTTTAAAAGTAAAGGGAATAGAAAGATTTAAAACAATGGAGGCCAATTAGTTTAGACCAATTAGAGGCCAATTAGTTACTGTGCTTCGATTATAAAATTGTAACTTAGTTTTTAACACAAAACCTATCAAAGGTGATTAATAAATTGGTAGATAGAAATCAGACTGGCGCTGGTCCGGGTAAATGACAATTTGACAACTTATTTACAATAAATGATACTATTGAATATATGGAAATGAATAATGTACTAGATGGTTTTTTACTTACTTTTGATCAAGAAAAAGCATTTGATATGATAGAACAAAATTATTTATATTAAGTCTTCGAATAAAGGGCTACGCCAAGCGCAGCATGATACGACCGCACCATGTCGAATACTGAAATTTGAACAAGTGTAATTCAAAATGAATGAGGACACAGTAAAGAGCTTGATACAGTAATTAAATGGTCACAATAAAGAGCTTGAATCAGTTGCAATTTCGGCCCCTATGCCAAATTTGTTGATTTACTGAAAGCTTACATCAAGAGGAATTCAAAGAAAAAAATCCCATCAAAATCCGATGAAAAATAAAGATTTCACATATTTCGAAAATTTGCAATTTTGGCCCCTTTGACCCCTTGTAGCTCGGAAACGGTAAGAGCTACACAAAATCCGTTGACATACTACTGAAAGCTTATATCAAGAGGAATTCAAAGAAATAATCCCATCGAAATCCGATGAAAAATAAAGATTTAAAATATTTCGAAAATTTGCAATTTTGGCCCCGTTTGGCCCCTCATAGCTGGGAAAGGAAATAAGTTACCAAAATATAAAGTTGAGCGCTATATTAATCTTTCATAAGGAATCTAATGAAAAAAACTCCATTAAAATCGGACAAAACTTGAAAAAAATAGATTTTTGAGATTCCCTTGTTTTGGGACCCATTTATCTCATGAACGGTACATGCGATGTGAAATCTGTTGACATACTGCTGATTGGAAATTTCCTAAGGAGAACACTGAAAGAAACCCCATGAAAATCCGATATATAATAAAGATTCTACAGTCAAATATGTGAAAACATCAAATGTAACCCTTTTGGTCCCTTTTGTAATAAAGGGCTACGCCGAGCGCAGCATGATACGACCGCAGCATGTCGATCACTGAAATTTCAACAAAAGTAGTTCAAAGTGAATGTGGACACAGTAAAGAGCTTGACACAATAATTAGATGGACACAAAAAGAAGCTTGACACAGTTATTAGCTGGAAACAAACTACGGAAAAAATCAACCCTTTTGATAACTTATTGATAAAAAAACTGTAAGAGCTATTCAAAATATGTTACTATCAACTAACACTTTACATCCATAGAAATAAAAAAAAATCCATCGAAATCAGATGAAAAATAAAGATTTGACATATTCAGAAAAATTGCAATTTTGGCCCCTTTGACCCTTTGTAGCTCGGAAACGGTAAGAGCTACGCCAAATCCGTTGACATACCACTGAAAGCTTAGATCAAGGGGAATCCAAAGAAAAAAATCCCACTGAAATCCGATGAAAAATAGAAATTTCTCATTATCTGCAAATTCGCAATTTTGGCCCCTTCGGCCCCTCATAGCTGGGAAAGGAAACAAGTTACCAAAAATCTAATAGCTGAGTGCCATATTAATTTTTCACAAGGAATCCATTGAAAAAAACTGCATCAAAATCGGACTTAAAATAAAAAAAAATATTTTTTTTGAGATTAGCCCCTGTTGGGCCCATTTATCTCGTGAGCGGTACATGCTACGTGAAATCCGTTGCATACTCCAGATTGGAAATTTCCGCAGGAGCACACTGAAACAAACCCCATCAAAATCCAATAAATAATAAAGATTCTACAGTCAAATATGTGAAAACACCCAATTTAACCCTTTTTGGCCCCTAATTCTGAAATGGGTGGGGCCAAAAACTAAAGGAAAAAAAACGTTTCTCAAGAATGTTCCAAGAAACATCATACTAAGATTTGAAATCAATCCGTGCACTAGAACCAAAGTTATGCTGTCCACAGACACGAAAATACCTAATTTAACCCCTTTTTTGCCTCTTTTTCAAAAAAAGGTTGGGCAGGGGACGCGAAATTAAAACCCGGGCTTAAGCTTGTGCCAACAAACATCATGCTAAAATTTGGTAACAATCCGTTCACTAGAACCAAAGTTATGCTGTCCACAGACGCCGACGCCAACGCCGACGCCAGCGCCATACCATAATACGACCGCAAAATTTTTGCGGTCGTATAATAACGGGTGGGGCCCTAATGGCCAAAACTATGCCAAGCCTTCCTTTTGTGCCAAGGAACATTGTATTAAAATTTCATAAGGATTGATCGACTGGAACTTAAGTTATTGCCCAAAAACAAAAGTGACTACAAACGACGACAACGACGACGACGACAGCACCATACCATTATACGACCGCAATAATTTTTGCGGTCGTATAAAAATTGAATTTACCATTTTTGTTTTATTAAATGGTTGATTGATTGATTGAATATTGTTTAACGTCTACTCAGCAATATTTCAGCTATATCAAGACGAGAACAAGTTTGTTGATAAATAATCACTTTGGGGTATGGAAAGGGCCATGGGACGGGAAATTCTGACTGCCACTGGAAAAGTAGGGTGAAATCGTCAAGGGCGGGGAATTTAGCCTTGTAGCCGATCACCTACGGACCACCCCACGGAGCTTGCTACAAGGGTTCTTTAACGTGCAGGAAGCGTGGCATTTCTCCCAACACGTGGACCTGAGTTTACATCCCATCCGAAAGATGGGTTGTGTATTTATTAATCCCGCACAACCACGGAATGGGTCCTATTTCTATATCCCGGGACCCTCGGGGTCAGCCTCCGTTTAGGAGGGGTCACACCCCGCAAGCCGGAGATACTGGGTCCTATTTCTATATCCCGGGGTTCCCTCGGGGTCTTAAATGGTTGAAAATAATCTATAAAGATATATATAGTAAAGTACAGTTCAATGGTACTTTTACAAACAAAATAGAAATACAGAGATTTGTAAGACAAGGCTGTCCCCTCTTGATGTCTCTACATGCTCTAGCAATTGAACCTCTGACCTATGTAATAAGAAACATGCAGATGATTGCACAGCAATAACTAGGAATATAAATGATTTTGACACTTTAATAACATGTTTCTCAGATTTTGGCATGGTATCGGGTGCAAATATCAATAAAGAAAAAACAGAAATACTGAAAATTAACAATAATGATGTTAATATTAAAAATGAACTCCTGCCTATGATAAAAAATCAAGTAAAAGCATTAAGCATATTCTTTGGAGAAAATAAAATGGAGTGTAATCTGGAATCCTATTATAAATTCAATTAGAGATACAGCACGTAAATGGTCTACAAGGAAACTAACTTTTAAACATAAAGTTCTTGTGTTGACATAATTTCATACATGATGTCATCTTCTGTGTTATACATAACTGTCTGTGGACAAAAGAAAAACTTCAATCAAGATGCTAAACTCATACAACTGTATTTTTTGTAGTAATGCAATAGAAAATTTAAATCATTTATTATTAACATGTTACCACTTCATATATTACAAACAGTTTGTAGAACAACAATAAAAGCGTTGTTCCATTGCTTATTTACCATGTATTTGTAGAGACTTTGTCTCATTTGCATTTACTCCATATCCCTTCATTGATAAGTTTGTAAAATTAGATATTTACAAAGCACAGAATTATACGCGTTTGAGTTCATCTTACAAAATGAAATATTTTTTGAGAAACCAAAATCTTATCCTTACATTTATGCATATACTAAATCTATTTGGGTATGGAGAAATTATATGGAG
>MJUU01061373.1:0-39763 GCA_002080025.1 Modiolus philippinarum
CATTTTTAGATGGCCATATATTACTTATTGACAATGGTGAAGGTTTCATTTCTTTAAGACTTATCGTTTGGTAGTATCAAGCATTAACGGAAACTCAAAATCTTTCAAAGGCAATAACTCATATAAAGAGTCGTCGAATCTCTTTGGACCAAATGTAACAAAGTTGCATCTCGTGACAATGAACATTTTCCCCATTACCTGTTTTCAGCCATCTATTACGGTTTACGAGTTAAAGCGATAAAAAGGCCCCAGGTCATCCGTGACCTTGACCGTTGACCTTTGACCTTGACCTTTTTAGATGGCCATATATGACTTATGAACAATGGTGAAGGTTTCAGGTCTCTACGACTAATCATTTGGGAGTATTTAGCATTAACGGAAACCCAAAATCTTTCAAAGGGCAATAACTCATATAAAGAGTCGTCGAATCTCTTCAGATCAAACGTAACAAAGTTGCGTCTCATGATAATGAACATTTTTCCCTTTATATGTTTTCAGCCATCTATTACGGTTTACGAGTTGAAGCGATAACAAGGCTTAAGGTCATCGGTGACCTTGACCGGTGACCTTTGACCTTGACATTTTTAGATGGCCATATATGATTTATGAACAATGGTGAAGGTTTCAGGTTTCTATGACTTATCGTTTGGGAGTATTTAGCATGAACGCAAACTCAAAATCTTTCAAAGGGCAATAACTCATATAAAGAGTCGTCGAATCTCTTCGGACCAAAGGTAACAAAGTTGCGTCTCATGATAATGAAGGGCATCGGTGACCTTAAGCCTTGTTATCGCTTCAACTCGTAAACCGTAATACATGGCTGAAAACATATAATGGGAAAAATGTTCATTATCAGGAGACGCACTTTTGTTACATTTGGTCCGAAGAGATTCGACGACTCTTTATATGAGTTATTGCCCTTGGAAAGATTTTGAGTTTCCGTTAATGCTAAATACTCCCAAACGATAAGTCGTAGAGACCTGAAACCTTCACCATTGTTCATAAGTCATATATGGCCATCTAAAAAGGTCAATAACTCTTTGGGGAGTCACCGGAGAGCCTCGGTCCAATGAATCAAATGTAGCCCTTGACATGGTGAACATTTTTGCTGATATAATTTTTCAGCTATCTATTACGGTTATTGGGTTTATATGCTAACAAGGTCAAAGGTCAAAGTCAAAGGTCATCGATGACCTTCAACCTGGTACTCAAATTGAAGGTCTTTTCATGCTGATCACTTTAAACATATATGTTTACTATATTATCTTTAAGCGTTTAAAAGTTATTCCTAAGAAACCGATTTACGGAAACGCATCAAGGGCTATAACTCAAAAACGGTTCGTCGCAGAGTTTTTGTTCAATTGAATCAAATGTAGATCTCAATGAGAGGAACATTTTTGCTATATAATGTTTTAATAAATTTTTTATCGTTTGCGAGTTATCGCGATAACAAAATTTCAAATAGCCGCCATTTTGAAAATGGCGGCCGAAAAATATTTTTGACCATATTTTTGTAATCAGGACTAAAAAATCTACCTGGAAACCAAATTTCATCAAAATCCGACAACTTTGAGAAATCGACATATTTAGGGGTCAAAAACGCGTAACCGGGGTCGCGACCCAAAAATTTTTTTTTGCATGATAATTCATCCTGAGGATGAGTCCAACATTTTCCTCACCTCAATTTTTTTTATATCGGTTACGGTTTATGAGGAGATCTGATAACAAGCAAAACAGTGTTAGGGGAGATAACTCCCTTCGCGAAAAGTGTTCAATTAAACAGGGTCAGTTTTAAATGCAGAATCACTTAAAAATATCATATACCAAAAATCTTTCCGACGTCTCGCGAAATGACTATACACGGAATGATCGAAGAACGGCGGAAGAATAAAAATAAAAAAAGAAAAATAATCAGAACAAAAACTAAAGGCTTTCCACTTGGAAAGTGGAAAGACCTAATAATAATAAAAATAATCGGAAGAATTACAAGAAGGTCTTTCCGACTGGAGTCGTGAAAGACCTTAATAAACAGTATAAGTTACAAATACTCAACTGTTTCAAACATATAAAATGTTGCAAAGATGGAAGAATAACATTGATTTTTAATTACAAATTATGTGAGCACTTGCGATTTTTATCTGACTTGTCAAGTAATTAAAGTTTTAAAAAAGGCTTACAAATGTCTGTTAATTTTTTATATTTGATTTTTATACTCTTCGTTTGTAAATGATGCAATGCGCCAGCAAAAAAAAAATGCCGAATGCAAAATTAGGAAAGGGGGAATTTAAAAAAAAATATGGTAATTCACATCCAACACGAATTGAAACAGTATGACACAGACAAAATAATCAAACAACCATAGACAAGAACGCCACAGAACTAAAGTATCAGCAGTTTTTATTCCCACAATGGGGAATGAAAGGATATGGGGTAAATGCATATGAGACAAACTCTCTAGAAATACATGGTAAAATGAAACAAGAGAACAACGCTTTTATTGAAAAAAATACAAACTGATGTATTATCAAGTGCTCCGGAAGGGTATGCTCATCGCGTCGCACCCACCACAATGCCAGTGAAAAGTCCGGTATTGCCAAAGTCCGGTAATAATCCTTGATCTATCCAAAAATATATGTTTTAATTTGTGAAATGCAAACATTGTAACGGTCTGACAAATAATGGTGAAGACTGTAAAACTTCCGTAGCAACAATTGCAATAGTAACTGAACATACCCTGTATGTATTAAGTTTTTTAATGACTGAATTATTACGCAAGGGTGTCTGAGATTTTTTGTGTTGCAATTAACTGGTGTTTTGATAAGTTTCTTACTGAATTCATTCTAGTATAAACATAACCCCACACAGAAATATCATCCCAATTTGTCAAACGTCATAAATCTGGAATTTATGTGAGTAATGCGCATGAGACAAAGTCTCTACAAATACAAAAAAAATGTACCTGGTAAAAATCAAGAAATAGAACAACGTCTTTATTGTTTTAAAAAGTCACCATGAGATATTCAAGAATGAGCTATATGTATCATTGACAACCATTTCTGATACTGCCATTGATTTTCAAAAGAGTACTAAAAAAGATAAGACTTCAACACTTCATCACTTCAAAATGTGTGGTTTTTTTGCAGGAATCTTCGAAACAACCAACTATCAGCTATAAAACTTGGATTATTCCACAATCTAACATCTTTACTATATTTGTAAGATAACAGAACGCATTAAATAAATGACGATACTATTTGAAAATAGCAAAGAGACATCAAAATCCAAATTCAGCCAATTATATCATTTAAGAATCGGTAGTTAAAAGATACAAAAAAAAAGAAAAAAGAAAAACGAATCAAGAATAAAACTATATTACAAAATGTTTTAGCTAATATGTTTTGTCCGTATATGTCAGTGTATTTAGATTGACGTATGTTGTTTTTGTGATAAAGATAATATATAAGCCGGAAACTTGATTTGCAGCACTTAATTATTTGCCATAGTTAATAAATTGAAATAAACATTCAACGAGAGTAAGCTAGCTTAAACGCTCAAATAATTCGATGTGTTATCCCATTGTTCCGAGAATCAACATTCCTAACTTAGCAAGGCAAATCAAAATACATATTGCAATGGAGAGCTTTAATCTGATGCGGAAAAACGGCAGTAGAATAAGGAAGGAACAAGGGAAGCGATGACCATATAAATCGAAGTCCAAAGAAATGGCAAAAACGTCAACAGAGAAAAAAAAAGACAAAACAAGGACGTGAGACAGCTACAACGCATGGGAATATAAAATAAAACGACATTAAAGGCACTCATAGTGTCAACTTCCATGAAGACCAAGTGCTGCGGAAGGTTAGGCTTTACCATTTAAACTTTTGTTTCAATGAAAAAACGATTGAAGATAAAAAAAATAGTCCATGGGCTGGATAAACCACCGTGCATCCCCTACTTATGAACCTCACACACTATTTTTAGTACTTCTATATCCCCTCTTGAAGACTAAACATGTAAACATGAACATAACCTGCATGCGATGTTTGAACAGGTCCCTGTTTTTTACCCATCAAACGAAATTTTGGAATATTTCGTTTTTTGATAACAGTTTTCTTTTCAATTACTTCAAATTATTGATTGGGACGTCTCAGTTATAACAAAATGGCATTAAATGAAAGCCAATGGTATAAGGTTTCCAAATATCCCACACAAGTACTATTTCTTAACCCAATAAATTTCAGATTTGTCCAAACTTCACTGTTAAATCGTTTTATTATTTTCATATATTTTTAGAGTGCTGTGATTTGTGAAAGGTGGTGACATGATTATGTATATTTCTAAGAGTAGTCAATAAAACGTGAAATTGACTTTACTTATTGACTTCGTGCTAAAAATAGAACGGCCAATTTAACATATGTATATTACTAAAAGTTGTCAATAAAACGTGGAATTGACTTTACGTATTGACTTCGTGCTAAAATAGATCAGCAAGTTTAACAATCAATTTAAATACAAGTGGTAAAAGCCGAATTGACTTGTAATAAAGATGGATAATTAAAATGTAATGATTAAAAATAATGTTTTGTTACATATGATTTGTTATTCTAGTCTATATTTATTTGATTCGACGAAATTTCAGTTAAAAAACTCCCAATTGAACAAAAGCAAACAATACAAAAATAAGGAACACTGTTGGCAAAAACTTTATTTTGAAATATTAATCTGCTGTTTTTAGGTTGTATAAGACAGGATGTGTCAATTTCTAGTTCCACTAATTCGAATTTTATGCATGGTTATTATATTCATGTCGTTATTTTAAAATTTGTGAGGCAATTCATTTATCTATAAAAGCTATAAAAATAACATTTGGAAAACATGGAAAATAATAAAACAATTGTTGCCTATTGAATTCGGTCAATGCAGAAATTTATTGACATGAGAAAAAGTATATTGACACTCGTACTTCGTACTCGGTCAATATCCTTTTCTCATGCAATTTTTAAAATTTCAGATTTTTCAAAAGTTCACTGTTTACCTATTATATGTGGCAAATCTGGATGATTTATCAGCAGATATGCCTTAATATTTCAAAGGGATACTTAAATTGTCTTTAAGTAGTGTTGAGAAAAACAATGAGTGCTTAATGTGACTCTGAATACCGAAAATCTTACCCCTTGCCCAATAAATTTTTCCTTAAGTTGTCAATTTTTTGTCTCTGTACGCATCAAAAATAACCAGAACACAAAAAAAATGTGTGTTATATATGACAAAGTTGCATGCATAAATTTATGATTTTGTGTTTTAACACTTATTTGTTGACATAAACTCTATATTTGATCAATGGAAATTTTCTACATTTCAGATTTGTCCAAAGTTCACTGTTAGATCGTAATATATGTCAAATCTTGAGGATATATATGCAGATATGCCATTTAATTGTTCTTTATAATACATAAGTTGTGTTAAACATTGTATAGAAAAGTACAGAGTGTTAAATGTGACTCTAAATACCGAAAATCTAACCCCCAGCGCAACAAATTAAGCCGAAAATAGTCAATTTTTTGTCTGTTTTTGCATAAAAATAACAAAGTTTGCATTACATGGAGCAATGTTACATAAATTTTATCATGATTTGTCATTATTGAAAAAAAAAAAACCAAAAAACTCTTTTTTAGCATCCTTTGGCATCAAAGCGGATGATGGAAACATTCAGCTCCCCTACATCTACTGGGCCCTAAACTTCATAAGAACCCATACAAACAGATATTCATTGCGGGGTCTTCCAGATACTCCATTCAGGCACTTTCTAAATTCCTTACTACTTTATTGACCACAGTAAGAGATGGCCTGAAAAGTAACTGTGAGAAAGTCGACTCCACTAGCGGAGTCAATCAGATGTGGATTCTAAAAAATTCTAAAGATCTCCTCGAACAGCTATCCTCTAGCAGTCTTACCCATTGCCACAGCATACAAACTTTTGATTTTTCTACTCTTTATACTACCCTACCACATAATAAATTGAAAACAGTAATTTCGGATTTGATACATTAATTTTTCTGAACTAAAAACGGAGAACGCAGATACACTTATTTAGTAGTAGGGAAAGGCAAAACATATTTTGTAAAGAATCAAACTGAGTCAAACAAGAAGTACATGAGAATGAGTAAATCAAGATGTTGGAATTTTTAATAGATAATATTTTTGTTGAATTTGGAGGCCGTGCTTTCCAACAGACAATCGGGATTCCCATGGGAACTAANGGAAAAAAAAAAAAAAAAAAAAAAAAAACATTTAGCCCAGTCCTTTAATTCAGCTTATGCTACATAGACGATGTACTTTCTCTTAATAATCCAAAATTCAAGGAATATTTACACCAGAGCTATCCCAATGAGCTTGAAATTAAAGACTACTGATACACCAACTTCAGCTTCGTATTTAGATCTTTTAGTATACATTGACGAAAATTGACGTGTGGAATCTAAGCTATACATGACAAATGTAATGCTTTTAACATCCCAATTGTGAACTTTCCCTTTCTGAGCAGCAATATACCTACCTCTCCAGCCTATGGATTGTACATTTCACAGTTGGTAAATTTGGAGTATTTACATAATGTATCTGCAGATATTCCAATTCAATGTTCTAACCGATACATAAGTTATCTTCAAACAATGTTTAGAAAAACAAGGAATGTTGAATGTGACATAAATACGAAACATTCCATCCCTACCCCAAGAAAATGATGCTTAAAAATAAAAAAAAATCATGCTTGTTTGTAAAATATATATGAACAAAACATACTAGTGTTTTACTTTTAAAAAATGTATTGCAATATGTGATTTAAACGCCAAAATATTGGTAAAATTGAATTTTTTCGAAAAAAATGGGAATTTTCAACATTTCACATTTTTACAAAATTTAAAGTTGAATTGCTGTATAACTGTCCATAAACCGGCCGCATGACCTTGTTTATGAAATATGGCGGTCTATGTGTATTTTTGTGTTTGAAATGATATGTTATTGGACCATACAATTTTAAAGCTTTTCAAGCTGATAAAATGAAATAAATTGAGTTGGAAGAATTGGAGAGGGGAATGGGTAATATGTTTGCAACATAAGATAGTCAAAAGCATACTTTATAATAGCTTAGATAAAAAGATATGATAATATTTCAACATTTTCAAGTTATATAACAAATTCATGAAGTTTTGTATCTCTAAGTCAAAACAGCATTGATTCTGTTAGACGGAAAATTCCCATTTTTATAAGATTTCTAGCAGATTGGCCAGACAAATTGCATCCTGTGGCATTTGTACAAGAATGGACTTACAAATTTTATATTTCCAGGGAGCAAAACATAATGACTTCGTTTTAACCAGCGTGTTTTCACATACCCACGTTATCTCATTATACAAAACTATACGCCAATATGTGATATTTGTTCTCTATCAGCTTTTACACATCGGTTAACGGACTTCCAAATATTTTGGTTCGATCTGCAATAATGAGATATAAATTGTAGAAACTCACATATGCAGAAAATAAATAAGCAGTGACATCGGTATTTTGTTATTATATTCATGAATTATTTTTTCGCTTTTACCTAAGGATATTAATCTTACAATCGTCTCACCAAAGAAACTAGGACGAAGTCATTCTAATAAATTGTACACTTAATTTCAAGCATAACTAAGAAATTAAAATATATGGATAAACTGAAAATCATTCACTTGCAGCTTAAATATAACATTTCACGTGTTAATTTCGTCCGAGGCTTCCCGCAATGAAAAAAATACCAAAACAGAAAAAAAACAACAAAAAAAAAAAACCAAAACAGAAAAAAAAAAAAAAAAAAAAAAAAAAAAAAAACAAAAACAAGGAAAAAAAGAGAAAAAAAACGTAAATCAATTGTTACAGATGCACTTTTGAACTGTTTTCCGAAGCGCAATTTCAATGTTCTGACTCAGACAGAATAAAGCTTTTAAGAAGATATGTCCCGACATCAATTTTACTAGCACTTTTTGTCCAAGGAATTACAGAATCTGTTCACCTTGACTAATTTTCATACCAAATTGTTGATCCCAGTTTGTGTTTTTAATTTTTTTTTACAAATATATCTAGTAATTAAAGACTTTTGATTTTTCTCATGTGTTAAGAATATGTTTTACAGATTTCTTTCAAACAACCAGCTGTCAGATTTAAAACCCGGATTATTTGATTACCTGACAGATTTAGAAGAATTGTAAGTAAATAGTATGCAAACAGAAACATAAAGACATGATAATGTGTAGAACAGCCATTGGGGAACTTTCAGACGGCATAAAGTCATATAAAATGGAAAGTCCAATTCAAATTATTGCATACAAATCATAATGTTTGAAATCTATTCATCATTTTTCATGTTTTTTTTTGTGCTTTGTCTTTTTCATGTGATGATAACATGAATTAATCGTGAAGTAACTTTATCATCCAGTAACATATAAGATAAAGAACATCATCATGTGACAATGTAAAATTAATTAATTTGGGAAAAAAAGAAATAAGGGTTTGTACAACATATTGAATTTGCTACTACAAAAAGGGGGAAATAGGTAAGCACAGGGAACATTTCTTCAATGTGAGTCCCGGTGTGTCAGAAATATATAAAAATATTTATTCTTATGAAGCAAGCCCTATACCCAAGTTTCTCTACTTTGCCTAACGACCAAGCAATCCTTAATATGACTTTTCTGTGTTAATATCAAAATTATCTTAAATATTTAATAGGTCAGATCTTTCCACGGAGACCCTAACCCTTAAACTAAATTCTATTGAGCTTAATTTTGATACACTGTAAATTTTCCAAGTGTGTGGATTTGACAGCAAGACTGTGCAATTGAGGTTTTACTTGATAAGTAAAAACCTTAACGTTGATATAATAATTTTCAAATTTTCAAGAAAAAGCAGTTACGATATGTTTGTTAAAAGCCATTCACTACATGCATGCTTACTTTAGATCTGCATTATACATTTCAAATTGATTAAGAGGTGAGATGTTACCGTTTCACTTAGCAAGTTTCATTTCAACAACGTTTGTACCAATGCAGACAAAAATATACGTATAAGTTACATACTCAACTATTTCAAACATATAAACTGTTGCAAAGATGGAAGAATAACATTGATCTTGAATTACAATTTTCGTGATCTTTATCGGACTTGGCAAATAATTATAGTTAAAAAAAAAGCTTACAAATGACTGTTAATTTTTAATATTTGATTTTTATACCCTTCATTTGTGACTTATGCAATACACCAACAAACAAATGCCGAAGCAAAAACGAGAAACAAGGGAGAATTCAAAAATAAAAAAAAATCATGGTAATTCACATCAAACAAGAATTGAGACAGTCAAAACAAACAAACCAATAGACAAGAACGCAACAAAACCAAAGCACTAGCAGTTGAACCAACACAAAACTGCCGCCGTGCGCGGTCCCGGCTTATGAATAGGCCCGCAGCATCCTCTGTGCTTGGAGTATGACTCTTCCTAACAGAGGACCCCGAGGGAACCCCGGGATATAGAAACAGGACCTAGTATCTAAACGGGGGCTTACCCTGAGGGTCCCGGGATATAGAAATAGGACCAATTCCGTGGTTGTGCGGGATGAATAAATACACAACCCATCTTTCGGATGGGATGTAAACTCAGGTCCACGTGTTGGAAGAAATGCCACGCTTCCTGCACGTAAAAGAACCCTTGTAGCAAGCTTTTTTGAGTGGTCCGTAGGTGATCGGCTACAAGGCTGAATTCTTCGCCCTTTTCGATTTCACCCTACTTTTCCAGTGGCAGTCAGAATTTCCAATCTCATGGCCCTTTCCATACCCCAAAGTGATTATTTATTAACAAACTTGTTCTCGTCTTGATATAGCTGAAATATTGCTGAGTAGACGATAAACAATATTCTATCAATCAATCAATTATACAAAACTCAGGTAATATCACGTGCCTGGTAGGCTAAGCACCATCTGCTTCAGGCATGGCTTCCATCACACTGCCACTGAAAAGTCCGGTATTACCAAAGGCGGTGTTAGTAAGTCCTGTGATTAACCCTGCATATACCCAAATATATCTATCCTTATTTGTGAAAATTTTACGGTCTGTCAAATCACACTAAAGACTTGAACGTCTTTAGTGCCAATGGCTATTTGTTTCCGCTATTTATAAATCGTTGGATTTCCTAATATTTTGACTTAATCTGCACTGATGAGACATAAGTTGTCGAAATGCGCACATGAATAACCTAAATTCACAGTAACCTCGGCATTTTGTTATTTGCAATAACTGAACGTACCCTCAATGTATAAAAAATTGTTATTTCCCTCTTTTGACAAAATCGCGGTTACAAGATACAGGCAAAATTATGCAAATAATGACTCGAAATGAAAAAAAATGTTTGAATGAATAATTACTTTAATCAATTTGGTTCAGAAATAAATGGTAGAATATCTAATATTTGAATAGTCTACTGAATATCTAAATGCTGACGTTACAGACAGAATATTAGTCATACTGTTTATGAAATTTATTTTAATAGACTGTATATTTTGACATAACGTTCGTTCCTGCATTATTAGAAAAGAATGAAGCCAACCTTTTCCACACATTCTTTTCATTAATTAGGTTCCCGGCTCGTACTCTAAAATTGCTAAATGAAGATTTCGCACATTGTGTTTCATCTAAATCAACAAAATCCAATACATTTTCAAATTGGAGGAGCTCTTTTGTGTTTGGAGACGGTAACAGTTTCCAAATAAGTAAGAAAAACTAAGTATGGGCTTCCCGCCATAAAGGTTATCTTTATGTTATCGTATCAAGTAAACGAAGGATCGCTTATGTATTGCAATATCCAATTTAATGTTATAACGTCAAAAATCATGGCGCAAATTAAGAATATGATTGACAGAAATTTATTGCTTAATACATTTTCTTTTCTCTGTGATTTATCAGTATGTTTTATAATAATTACAGAAAAGATAAAAGTGAGTTTATAATTTCCATGTAGTCTGCAACAAACCCAATTAAAAAAAATTCAATTGAAACCGTGATCATTCTTTATAGTCTGAAAAGAAAAGGCACAGACAACAATGAATTTTCCAGAAAATAATTCTTTTTGTTTCATAGCGGAAACATATAGCAAAGTGCCTGTGAAGTGGGGGCACACTCCATCCCTATCTTTTTTGATAATAACGTTTCCCCTGATATCAAGATGCCAGGAATTTATCTGAAGAATTATTTGCTGCATTTTATTTTTTTTCTGGACATTTGAAATTAAAAAAATATATAAAAACACTGACATGGCTAAAATATCTAGGGAGCTAGATAATATAAAAAAGTGGCGCGTTTCTGGTGTTGCTCAGTATATATTCATTACACACGTCTGATGATAATAAGAACAAGTGCTGTTTAACACTTTTTCTGCCACCAGCAATAAATAAAAAAAGTCTTAAGTTAAATTCTGATAAAAATCTTTTGAAATGAATATAATTTTGTTCTTGTGTTTTAAGCCATTTTATTTATAAATATTCGTTTGCTCATGATAAAATTAATCAGTTCATCAGGACGGAACGAGAACAAAGTCGTCATTTGAAAAAGTGAAAAGAAGAAATTAAGAATCTTAAATCAGTGGAAGTGCGAGCGAACAGAATCTCAAACACCATAGGGAAAGATTTCTATTGTTCGACTGAACTTGCTGAAATGACTGGTATCTTACCTAAGGGTGTCTGAGATTTTTTGCCATGCAATTCACTTAACTCCATACAGAAATAACATCCATATTCGACAAACGTCATAAATATTCGGAGTGCAACATATCTTTAAAGAAGATTTTCTAGCAACTGCCTTTGAAGTTTTACTACGAAATGATATAACAATTTCAAAATATGTCGACTAATTACACTTAAGATAACTAATGAGAACAAACCCAGATAATGAAATGCACAACGCTTTATGTTATTTGCCGGTAAACTGTACTATTGCAAGCAAGACAAGAGAATCTTACACCGCTGACTATAGGAACTGTGTCTGAAAAGTGAAAAAGAAATTAAGGTGACTGAGGCAATTAGAGAGAACAACTTAGATTGTTAATGCAAAGGAAGTGACTGCTACTACCGGAAAAGAGGGATGGGGCTAAGATATGACACCCGAACCCCGATAAGAAAGAAATATGTAGAACAGTCCACAATACTGAATAAAGCGTGGTCTATGACTTCGTTTCTCGGTCAAGCAATCCGTAGTATGGCCTGATTACCTAAATCGACCAAGCTTTGTCAATCCAAGACTTGAGTACAGGCTGTGCAAATGGAGATCCTTAACTTAAGAAAATACCAGGCTCATTAGCAAAATAACGGAATAGGAATTAAACTTAAAAACCCTCAGGTAATCGACGTATTCGCGGTTATTAAAAACTGTACATTGTTTTGCAAAATTTCACATTTATTGTTATTGTTCATCTGAAAGTCACCATGAGCTTTTCAACAATGTGCTATATGTATCAATGACAACCATTTGTAGTGTTTGTTGTCTGATACTGCCACTGATATTCAGCAGAGTACACAAAAAAAGATAAGACTTCAACACTTCATCACTTAAAGATGTTTTTTTTTTATTTTTGCAGGTATCTTCAAAATAACCAGCTATCAACTATAAAGCTTGGATTATTCGACTATCTAACATCTTTACTATATTTGTAAGATAACAGAACGTATACAATAGATGATGACAATATTTGAAACAAGCAAAGAAATAACTTAATCAAATGCCAACCAATTTTATCTTTTTAAAATCGGTAGTTAAAAGATACAAAGACATAAAAAAATAAATGAATAAATAAATAAATAATGAGTAAAACCATGCTGTAAAAAGGTAATAAGCGAATATGTTTTGTCCGAATATATCGGCGTATTTCGATTAACTTATGTTGATTTGTTATTTGTGTGATGTTATATCACTAAAAAAAAACAGGAAAACTCGTTTTGCAGTATTTAAATCTTTGTCTTAGTTAATACATAGATAGATACAAACATTCAACGAGAGTTAGTTTGCTGAAACTCAAAATAATTCCATGTGTTATCTAATTGTTCCGATAATCAACATTCCTTACTTTGCAAAGCAAATAAAAATAAATATTGCAATGATGAGCTTTATTCTGACACTTATGTTTTAATGATACTACGATTGAAGATAAAAAATAACTACCAACAAATGACAGATTAAAGATGCTGAGCCAGTCTCAAGCTTTTTAAAATCTTTTTTAAACATTTTAACCTTTCAGATGGAAGCATCATTACAGTTTATTTGTTGATAAGTTAGAATACGTTTTAAAGCTATACGATGACAAAATTGAAGTTAAAAAATTAGTTTACACGCTTAGCAAAAATGAAGAAATAAGTTTAGATAAGGGAACCGAGTTATCATTACAACTGAAAAAGGACAGAAATGAGTAAATGAAGGAAATTTTGACTTCTCTAGGTTTACTATTGAGTTTGCACTTTTATCGAGATATAAGGAAGTATTTTTACACGGAATGTCAAAATTTCGGCAATATTTCGTGATCAAACATTTATTCATGTTTAATGATTCAACCTCCCTACCTATCCATTGCACCAATAGTTGTTTTTGGTTTACAACAAGTCTTTGCAGTTGGAGTTAGAAATGAAGTAAATACATCTTTTTCGTGGGAATTTCTTTGGTCGAGCGACAAGTATTAGCACTGAACGCATGATGTTTTCTCTCTTTCTCGACGTTTCTATTGCAACACTGTGAGGTCTCGTTGAACGTGATTAACATTGCCTTGAAACGGTGTTGATATTTTGAACAAAACAGCTGCGTCACAAGCAAGAAACACAAAATAGCAGTTCGGCACTTTACATTCACTGCATTTATTTATGAAAATCATAAGAGAAATATAGTTTCTACAACGAGAACTAAGTTGATTATGAAATTTCTCACATCGAGTTAAATAAATTTTGCAAATGTTTGAAAACGAGGCTTGTCAAGTTTTTAAACATTTGAAAATTTATTTAACAAGATGTGAGAAATTTCATAATTAACGTGTTTAAGTTGTAGAAAATGTTTCTCTAATGACATAATGTAAAACACCGAGGATTATGTTCCGAATAGATTTGGCGGGAAATTCCACGCAAGTTGTTCTCTCACTAGTGACGAGAAATATTTTTATCACATCGGACAGGCGTTGGTTAAATTTGCTAGAAATTAGAGAAATGATATTAACAACTCTAAAGAATTGTATATCCCTGGATGTCAACTCTCGTTATGTAGTTCCAATTACAATAAAAAAAACATAACTCTAGTTGAATTCCAGTGATATACAATTTTTTTCTCGCTATGAAATCTATATACCCTGTTTACGTAGCACGGATTTCTTCGAGCATAACTTGAGGACGCGCCGTTCAAATCTATATACTGAGCCCATGTAATCCATCCTGGTAAGGGAAGTGTATGATGACATTTTTGAAAGCGTCTTAAGGCTTAATAATCGAAAAATAATTTGGATTTTCACTTTAAATCATTGTCGATTCAAAATGTATCCTACATTTTCCTGTAAAATTGATATTATGTCGGTAAAGAATCTACTCTTGATGACTTTAATGAACGTAACCCTACTATCATATCCAAACTATTAGAACAAGGTTACATATTTCATAGATTGATAAACACATTTAAGAAGTTTTATAGAAGATATGAACATTTGGTATCTAAGTATAATGCGCCTCGGAAACAGCTTATTACTAAAGGCATTTCTCACCCTCGTTCTTACGGAAATGTTGTTATTAAATGTCAAAAATGATAAAAATCCAGAAAAACTGACACGTAACTTACATGTACATTCTTTACGTAATAGGGGATATTGACCGGATATTCTTCATGATTCCGTTGAATTGGCTATGGGATCCAATGACCTGAAGATTTTACAATTATTCTGGCCTCTCACTGATACTGCCGATGTCTACTGAAATCCATGATGATTCTTTACCAAACCCTTCGGGAAGTTTTGAATTTGATTATCATTCCGTAGTGCGACAGTGTTTTACCAGCAGACTAGGCTCCTTGAGCTAGCCGGCAGTTTAGCGGCGAGCACTCCTCGACCCATTTTTCTAAATTACGTTTTGTCTTCTTTCCTTTTCAAGATTGTGGTCTTAGAATTAGTGGTCTACCTGTATTGGGTTTTATTTGTATGTTTATTATACTATAGGGAAACGGGATAGAGAAAGGGGAGTTTGGGTACCCATAAACCGGTTTAACCTTACCGCTGGCTGTTGCCAGTGCCGGTACCAAGTCCGGCTATCCCGAGTTCCTATCGTTATCTATGTTTGTCTTTTGTCATTTTATTGTTTTTCTTGTGAAGTTCCCTGGTTGATTTTGACATGTGATTGTAATGTTCGGCCATTGTAAGCGTTTCCTGTTATCTTCCTTTCATTAAGACACACAAAGGCTTAATAAATTTCCTTACTTAGGACAGGCCCAAACCTGTTTCCGATTCAAATTGAACGGAAACTAGGGGTTTCCGACGAAAATCCATAGTTTCCGATCGGTATCGGAAATTCGAGTTTAAAAAGAAAACGCTATTCATAGTTTTAGCCAATATTGAGAAGCGAGAAACGGAAATCGCTATTTGATATTTAACGTTCGTCCAATCAGAAACGGAAAACGGTATTCAGGGTTCAATTAAACCAATCAAAATCGTTTATTCTGTTTATCGCTTATAGTTATCTCTTTTTTTCGTATCTTTTATTTATTTAATATATTTTGATATTATAAACTAATTATCAAATAGCGTTGTGCCTGTGACACTTTTAGGCGCGAATGGATATCAGATTCGCGGGTCAAGAGAGGATTCGATCTCGACTGTCTATATTCACCTTCACCAGTTAAAAGTTGTGAATATCGTCGTTTTAGACTTAGTGTAAAAGGAATATTCAATTTAACTAATCTCTAAAGCAAAGATTTTTATTTTCATATAACTTGATGTGTACTCTGTTTCGAAATTAAAAAAAAATATATTTCGCAACATATCAAACTCCTTTGCAAGGGTATAATGAAGTTCAATTTTCAAAACACATAACTTTTTTGACATTTTTAAAGAGTAAGTTTGTACGGCAGACTAAAAATTTTCCTTTTCATACTTTTTTAATGCTAAAATTCATAAAGTTTTTGCTTTGCCAATTCTAAAACTCCTCCGAAAGGATATTATAATGTAAAATTTTCAAAACACTAAATAGGTTTTGTCATTTTTAAAGACTGAGTTTAAACCATAATTAAATATCTTATTTTTCATACCTGTTCAGTGTTAAATTTGAAGATTTGTTTATATCGCAACATATCAAACTCCTTTGAAGGATAAAATGATGTAAAATTTTCAAAACACTTAATTTTTTGGTCATTTTTCAAGAGTTAGTTTACATCGCAGACTAAAAACTTTACTTTTCATACCTTTTTAATGCTAAAATTCATCAAGTTCTTGCTTCGCGAATTATAAAACTCCTTTGAAAGGATATTATGATGTAAAATTTTCAAAACATTTGATTTTTTGTCATTCTTAAAGACTGAGTTTAAACAGCTGCTTCAAAATTTTACTTTCATACCCATTCTATGCTAAATTTGATGATTTTTGTATTTCGCAACAAATCAAACTCATTTGCAAAGACATAATGAAGTAAATTTTTCAAAACACTTAATAGTCCATGGGCTGGAATAACCCCCGTGACCCCCCACTTCCGAACCCCACCCATTTTTTTAAGTCCTCATACATCCCCTCTTCAAAATAAAACATGTAAACACGAACATAACCTGCACGCACTTGTGGACCTTCAATTTATAAAAACGAGGTATCAAATGATTGCTTATTATATAAGCTTCACAAAGAACCCGGGTTTTTAAGATTTCTATGCCCAATACGTTCCATAGCGCAATTAAACGTACCCCTGCCCCAATGAAAATTTGACGAAAAAACTGATATTTTCATTGAAATTGCGTAAGTTTGATGGTCTAGAGAACCCGAAGTGCATCTCAATTCCCGAGTCTGAAAATTGTTTTTAGCTTTTCAATCTATTTTCTTTAATATAAAACAGGTTAAGACAGTGGTAACATATTTTAAATGACCAAGATTTTATTTTCAAATATACCAAATACAGGGACCTTTGAATAATTTCGTTTTTGAATAAGTTTTGTCTTTCTTTTGCCTAATATTATTTTTTAGTAAACAAATATCATTTAAAAAAGGTATCAAATGAGAGCTTATTATATTAGCTTTACAACCATAACAAATAATGGCCGTTTCAGGTAATATATACAGCATATATCAATAAAACTTACCCCTACCCCAACAAATTTACTCTAAAATTGTCTTTTTTTTGTCTTTTTTCGCATAAAAATTACCAAAAGACGCAAAATGTGTGTTGTATAGGACAATGTTGCCTAAGTTATATTATGATTTTATATTTTAACAGCAATTTGTTGACTTAAACTCAATATTTTGCCCGAAATTGGTGAAAAAATGGAAATTTTCAACATTTTAGAATTGTCCAAAGTCCACTGCTATATCGTTATATTTGCCAAATCTGGAGGATATTTCTGCAACTATGCCAATTAATTGTACCAAGCGAAACATTTGGTGTCTTAAAACATTGCTAAGAAAATGTTAAATATGACTCTGATTACAGAAAATCTTACCCCTACCCCAACAAATTTTCCCTGAAATTGTCAATTTTTTGTCTATGTTCACATAAAAAACACGCAAAACATGTGTTATATATGACAATAATGCATGAATAACATAAGAATGTTGTATTTCAACAGACATTGGTCGACTAAAACTCAATATTTCTCCCAAAATTGATGAAAATGGGAATTTTCAACATTTCTGATTTGTCCGTATTTTATCGTTAAATCGCAATAAATGTCAAATGTGTAGAATATATCTGCAGATATGCCATTTAATTGTCCTAAGCAATACATAAATTGTCTTTCAACATTGTTTAGAAAAACAAGGAGTGTTATATGTGACTCTAAATACCGAAAATCTGACCCCTACCCCAACAAATTTTCCCTGGAAATTGATGATGTTTGGTCTATGTTCGCATAACAATAACCAGAACAAGCAAAATTCTGTGGTATATGACAATGTTGCATCAATTACATCATGATTTGGTATTTTAACAGCCATTGGTCGACTACAACTCAATATTTCTCCCCAAATTGATGAAAAATGGGAATTTTTAACATTTCAGATTTGTCCATAGTTCACTGTTAAATCGCAATATATTTCAAATCTATAGAATAGATTTGCAGATATGCCAATTAATTGTTCTAAGCAATACATTAGTTGTCTGAAAACATAGTTTAGAAAAACAAGGAGTGTTATATGTGACTCTAAATACCGAAAATTGTACCCCTACCCCACCAAATTCTCCATGAAATTGGTGTTTTTTTTGTCTACGTTCGCATACAAATAACCAGAGCATGCAAAATGTCTGTTGTATATTACAATATTGCATGAATTACATCATGATTTTGTATTTTAACACCCATTGCTGGACTAAAACTCGAAAAATGGGAATTTTCAGTATTTTAGATTTGTCCACAGTTAACTGTTAAATCGCAATATGTATCAAATCTATAGAATATATCTGCAGATATGCCAATTAATTGTTCTAAGCGATACATGAGATGTCTTAAAACATTGTTTAGAAAAACAATGGGTGTTGAATGTGACTCTAGATACCAAAAATCTTACCCCTATCCCAACACATTCCCCCCAAATTGTCATTCTTTCTATGTTGGGATAAAAATAACAACCACACGCAAATTCTGCGTTGCATATAACAAAGTTGCATGAATACTATCATGATTTGGTATTTCAAATCACAGTTGTCAGCTTAAACTCAATATTTTGTCCAAAATTGATAAAAAATGGAAATTTTTAGCATTTCAGATTTGTCCAAAATTCACCTTTAAATCGTTATATGTGGCAAATCTGGAGGATTTATCTGCAGATATGCCAATTTATTGTCTTAACCGATACATATGTTATTTAAAAACACTGTTTAGAAAAAAAGGAGTGTTCAATTTGTCTGTAAAAACTAAAAATCTTACCCCATACCCCAACAAAATTAAACTTAAAAATCTCCAAAATATGAACGTCTGTACATATAAATGAATAAAACATACTAATGTTTTACTTTCTTTGCAAAAGATGCATTTGATACATCACAATATGTGATTTTGACACCAAAATATGGGTTAAATTGAATATTTTTGACGATAATCGTGATAAATGGGAATTTTCAGTATTTCAGAATTTTCCGAAATTCAAAGTTAAATCGCTGAATAACTGCCCATAAACCGGGCACATGATCTTATTTTTGATGAATGGGAGGCTCTGTGTGTTTTGGTGTTTGAAAATGATATGTCATTGGACCTTTATACAATGTCAAAAGCTTTTCAAGCTGAATAAAATGAAATAAATTGTGTTGAATATGTCTGGTAAGGGGTAATATGTTTGTAATTTATGAGAGTGCAGTTAGTCTAAAAGGCTTAAAAGCATACTTTCTAATTGCTTAGATATGATGAAACGATATTTAATCAACATTTTCAAGTTATATATCAATTTCATGAAGTATTTGCATCTCAAAGTCAAAACAGCAGAAATTCTGAAAAACGGAAAATTCCCATTTTTCATACAATTTCGGACAGAAGAGTTGAAAAGTTTTAATCTACTTAAATGATCTTCTGCATGTCAGTTATAGTGAAATACACGCTAGAATTCCCATTGAACATTATCTTTTTATCATTTAGAGCCTGAATATTTCAAATTTTCTCTTAATTTTTAGGGGGAGGGTACTAATTTTGACATTTATGAACCTATGATATATCTGAAACTAAACTTTTTGCGTATAATTTGTTGCTAAGATATCGTAAATTATTATTGCATCGGTAATTATTAAAATGGAATAAAAAAGATAACAGGAAACACCTACAATGGCCGAAAAACATAGCCACATGCCAGAAAGTAAATAGGAACTGCACAAGAAAAAACCCACAATAAAAATACAAAAGACAAACATAAACAACGATAGGAACTCGGGACAGACGGACTTGGTACCGGCACTAGCAAAAGCCAGCGGTAGGGTTAAACCGTTTTATGGGTACCCAAACTCCCCTTTAAATATATATTCAGATTTTTACGACCTTTAAGTCAAAAAGTCGAAATTGTGAAAAATCTAAAATTCAAAAATTTTATAACGAAAATCAAAATTTTATGGACTTTATTGGTTTTATTTTCCAACATTGTATCACAGCTGATAAGTTAGGCATAAAAACTAGATCAAACGACGAGGGTTGTTTATCTGAAAGGAATTGACAGCCTAAAATCGACATTTTCGCAATTTTTTTGCAGGGCTAGGGGAAGATTTTTTGTATCCCCTGGTCATAAAATTAACGTAAAGTACCCAAACCTGTGTTCATTATAAAGCATATTAAATTAGCTTTAATTTGATACCAAATTTCAGTACATATTACTTATCTGTAAAAAGTTATGGAGCTTAGAAGATGAAACTTATGTTAAAACGCAAATACAATAATTTTTCGGATGTACTATAAAAGTGGCCCTATACTGTCTATGCGTGCAGGTTATGTTCGTGTTAACATGTTTTATTTTGAAGAGGGGACATAGAAGGACTGAAAAAAACCGGTCTGGTTCGGAAGTGGGGTGGGGGGGATGCAGGGAAAGTGTTTCCAGCCCACGGACTATAACTGTTTTGACATTTTTAAAAGAATTAATATAAACCGCAGACTAAAAGTTTTTCTTTTCATTCCTTTTTAATGCTAAAATTCATGAAGTTTTTGCTTCGCAAATTATAAAACTCTTTCCAAAGGATATTATGGTGTACAATTTTCAAATTACGGAATTGTTTTTGTCACTTTTAAAGACTGAGTTTAAACCGCTGATATAAAATCTGACTTTTTTACCTATTCTGTGCTAAATTTGATGATTTTTTTTAATTCGCAACATATCAAACGCTTTCGAGAGGATATCATGAAGTAAAATTTTCAAAACACTTTATTTGTCATTTTTAAGGAGTAAGTTTAAACCGCAAACTTAAAATTTTACTTCTTAAATGCTAAAATCCATGAAATGTTTTACTTCGCGAATTATAAATCTCCTTGGACAGGATAAGATGAAGTAAAGGTTTTAAAACATTGAATTGTTTTGATCATTTGTAAGACTTCGTTTTTGTTTTTTAACTGCTTATTAAATTATTTATTTTCATACAAAATTTCATTGATTTTTTGAATTTCGAAACAGAGAGATTAGTTAAAGGTTAGTTAAATTGAATATTCTTTTTAAACTAATTCTAAAACGGCGATATTCACACATTTTAACTGGCGAAGGTGAATATAGACAGTCGAGATCGAATCCTCTCATGACCCGCGAATTTGATATCCATTCGCGCCTAAAAGTGTCACAGGCACAACTCTATTTGATAATTAATTTATAATATCAAAATATATTAAATAAAATAAAAGATACGAAATTTGCATAAAAAAGAGATAACTATAAGCGATAAACAGAATAAACGATTTTGATTGGTTTAATTGAACCCTGAATACCGTTTTCCGTCTCTGGTTGGACGAACGTTAAATATCAAATAGCGATTTCCGTTTCTCGCTTCTCATTGGCTAAAACTATGAATAGCGTTTTCGGTTCAAACTCGAATTTCCGATACCGATCGGAAACTAACCTCGATATTTTGTTATACATGGACGGCTGAAATCTAGGTTAAATGACTGACGTGATGACATTTTAGGGTATGTTTCACAATTAATTCGTTAAGGTAGTACTTGTTGTTCAGACACTGACATTGTGGAAACAGCAACAGCAATGTCACAAAAACTGCTGAGTCAGGGCTATGTTCAGCCGTTGTTACTTTCGTTGCTTTCGTATCGAAATTCTATGACCGTTTCCACAATTTCATACATAGATATGATACAATATTGTCACAAATGAAAACTGACATTTTTAGATAGATTACGTCTCTCCGGCTTTGACATAACCGAATCCGACTTTACCTGGATTGACCCACTGAAAGTGTTACAGGTGTGGTATACAGAGGAAGACATGCTTAACATTCCAGAACACCTTATGTCACCCCAGTTTTTATGAATGTTCAACTGTCAGTGCTTTAGTTTTTTGTGTTGTCTTGTATATCATTGTCTTCGTCTGTGTTATTGCGGTGCCGATTTGTCCATGTTATTGCCTGAATACTAAACAGATATATAGAAGCTTTACAAATTTTCACCATGGTTCTGTTTTAGGGTTAGAGACGTCACATGTGCTATGGATTTTAATGGGTTTTGTCTACGGGTTAGAAAATGACATTTATCGATCAGCTATCAAACAGATATTTTTAAACCAAAAATGCATCACTGACTGTGTGACGGGTGCTGTATGCAGTCCCTTCCGGAGCACCTGATGTCGCTCTTTGAGAGTTAACACTTTTAGTGCTTTAGTTACAGTTGTTGTTTTTGTGGTGTTTACGTTTTGTAATTGTGTGGGGTCTTTGGTCTTCCGTCTTCCAGTGTTCTGGCTTTTGCCTGGTTTTTTGGATTTTTATGCAATCTTATTCTTTGTTCCTTCAGTATTCTACTGCCGTTGTTTTTGATAGACGTAACATAGCTTTCAAAATTGTAAATATCATATTTCAGTATGGTTATTTGAATTTATTTGATTTTTTTTACTACTTTAATGGCAAAGTGATATGAAAACCATAACATAATACACAGCTCCATGAACTGAGGCATCATCAACATGAATTTGACGACTTTAATGGAATTTTCATTTAAATCCAGACTCTGAGGTTTCATAGTATCAAATATTATATATACTATCAGTTTTAACGTTTTTTGTGACAGCCGTAAAATTGCGCCGTTAGCTAGCATCATTATACAGTACATTTTGAAATAATCAACATTTTACAGTATTAATTCAAAGAACTAATTTCAACGTTTTCATTTTATTCTATTTTTTTTATATTTTTAGAATATGTTTTCATACTTTGTCAGTTGTCCAAATGAATCAACGTTTGATTTTAATTTAAAAAAAATATTTCTTACAGACGACTTGAAGGTAACCAGTTGACAAGTTTGCCATGGGGGATATTTAACTCCCTAACATCTCTAAGTGAACTGTAAGCTATTATGAACTCAGTCGATTCAATATTTCTTTTACTTTTTACCAGCAAACAGGTCATTACTTTGCAAATTCTTTTTAAAATGTATTAAGACTTAGGTTTTACAATAAGTGACATTTTTTTAAATTAAATTTCAATGGTGATTTATGTAACAAAACAAAAATTTCAAATAGATCTCGATTTGGAATGTTAAGAGTATACCACGGACGGAAGCCGTTATTTTTACAGAAATTAATTTTTTACAGAAGACTCGAAGGTAACCAGTTGACAAGTTTGCCATCAGGGATATATAACTCCCTTATTTCTATAACAGATCTGTAAGCTATTATTTAGTTGATCGATTTCATATTTCTGTTACTTTTGACAAGCAGACAGGTCTTATTTTTTACGAATGCTTTTCAAAACTGCTTGAAGACACGAAAATTTACCAACAGGGACAATATCTTTTATTAAATTACAATGGTGATTTATATTACAAAACAAAATTTCATCATTCAAAGTCTGTATTGGGAATCTTAAGAGTATACATAAACAAAAGCCGTTATTTTTTAAGAAATTTATTTTTTACAAAAGACTGGAACGTTACCAGTTGACAGGTTTGCCATTAGGGATATTTAACTCCCTTACATCTGTAACTCATCTGTAAGCTATTATGTAGTTAGTCGATTCAATATTTCTTTTTACTTTTGACCAGCATTTACAAATGCATTTCAAAATCCATTTCAAATGCTATAAGACTATGACATTTACAAATAGTGACCACAAGTTTTGAATTTCAATGGTGATTTATTTTACAAAACAAAATTTTATATTTAATGTCTGGATTAGGAATTCTCAGACTATTCCATGGTACTAGCTATAAAACATCAATATTTGATTATATCAAACCCTCAAACAGTCAATGCTCCGGTAAAACTGTCGATTATGATATCATAATCTTTTAGCAGTTAGTCTCCATGTTTGAAATGACAATTCATTTAGATTGATAATTACAGTCTGAATGCTTTTTTATTTGCATGAATTGGCTTTTTTCAAGCCCATTGTGTTAGTTTTACTTCAAATTATTTCTTTTAACGTTGTGCCTTATATGTCATAAAGGGTTTCGATCGGATATGACTGCCTCACACCAAACAAAGTGTAATTGTTTGATTGTACAAGAGTCACAATAGCAGTAAATTTGTTAGAATAGTATATATAGCATGGCACGCTCAACTTAAAATATTCATACACGTTGTTTCTATTATCAGCGGAAATGCCGAAAGATCAAATTATTATGTCCTTATTGATTAGGTCTGCAAACGTACTTATTAATATTTTTTTCGTTATTAGTTAAGTGAAAGTTTTTTTTTAATTATTTTTTCTTTCCCCTACTACTCACGAACTTGTTCTAAACGGATCTCTGACCATTAACCTTAATTTTTTTCAGCTTTGTAGGATTATTTTAAGATTGGAAATATGAATGGGGGGACGGGGGTAATAACAAAATTACCGAACAGATTTTTGGAACAACCAAAGTCCATAAGGTAAAAAAAGAACAAAACAAATGGAAACCACAGGGAAAAATTGACGATCGCAATGGCCATGACTTGGTATAGGCATTTCCAAAGAAATCGTGAGTTAATTAAACCGGTTTTATGGCGCAACAACCCCCTCCTTCCATTATAGTAGTGTCCCGTAGCAACTCTATAACAGAATTGTTATTGAAAGGTCGTAGACAATCAAAAGAAATTAGCATGCCAGTATTTAGTTAAAAAAGAATGATGAATCCTAGTTCGGACCGAAACTTCAAATTTGTCCATTAAGGACTGGTATCTACTGAAGAACTTTACTGATTTGTGCTATGCAGCTTTTGCGTAACGAATCAACTATGAAACATATACTTCGTAAGCAGGAGAAGCTTGAATATAACTGTCCATGCTAGTGAAATTGATATTTGTCTCGTAAACTTTAATACTGATATGACCATTTTGGACAAATTCGAGTTGTAAGTCAAATAGACGTAGATCTAGTGGTATCTGTCGTTTAACGCTAGTCCTGGATGATATATAATGGAATCCATTTGACAAAAAAAAAAAAAAAGAACACGCTTTACTAATGGAAAGAACATAATATTTCTATGAATGAGATTGAAGGATCTAGCATCTTTAATTTTATTATCTTTAACAGGTCCCCTCGTAAGAGCCAGTGCCCACAGTATACCAATGTTCTGTTGATAAACAACACCTTTAAATGAGACAAATGTGTTGTCTACAGAAAATTTAGCCAATCGACCACCTTTTTGTATTGTAGCATGCCTTTCCTGAAAAATTGGTTTTGAAAAAAAAAGGATTCATATCCTAATGTGACATTTTTTTTTGAATCAGCAAAGGATTTTTGAATGATACCTTTGATTGTGGATTTTAGTTAAACATGAGGAATAAGAAAAAGAAGGGAAACGGGGAATGTGTCAAAGAGACAACGACCCTAAGGGGAGCAATATGAGGAAGTATATATTGTTTATAGTGTGGAAATAATCAAATGTGTTGAAAGAATGTATTCAACACAATGAACGAGATGTAAGATTTTCTAATAAATGCTTCGAATTTAAAAGTATGGACATGTGAATAATGTCACTTCAGGAATGAAGAAAAAAAAATAAAACATATTAATTGATTACAAAAGGGTGATATGAACTATACAACCCCACGGAAATCTCAATGCCTATTATACCAAGCTAAATGAATCATCACAAAAAAATGGGATGTAAGACAACGGCAGTAGAATACCGAAAGAACAAAGATTACATAAATCAAAGTCCAGAGACAAAGTAAAATAAAAAAACATCAGAAGACGGAAGACCAAAGACACTCACTAGCAAATATGTTATAATCTTGTTTGGCCATTGTGATCTTAACACGATTTTGACAGGCTTAACACAATTTTGTTAAGACAGTGTAAGATATTCAGACGTATTTCAAGATAATTGCTTTCAAAGACGATCAAGACATGTTCAGTTTGTCAAGATTAAACAAGATAACTGCGTTGAAGGGCAATCAAGATATGTTAAGTTTGTCCCGATCAAACAAGATCAAATCGAGATCTTGTTTGATCTTAACAAACTTAGCCCGTCTTGATCGTTCCTGAACGCAATTAACAAGTGGATCTTATTTAATCTAAAACTATCTTAACACGTCTTGATCGTCCTTGAAATCAATTATCTTGAAAACCAATTTAATTTCTTACATGGTCTTAACAAAATTGTGTTAAGCCAGTGAAGATGGTGTTAAGATCAAAATGGCCGAATAAAATCATAACATATCTGCTAGTGACTACGTGGATGTAAACGAGTACTCGAGTACCGGTCGGGCATACCGAGTATCGATTAGTTAAATCGGTACATTAGGAGTTGTTTTTCGAATTTGACATTGGGATGCACGTATTTTATCTTCTCAGAAGGCAAATAACAATGATTTGTATATAAAATGTAGCTAAATCACACTTTTGATCTTTGGTATTCATCCACCAAAACATGCCGTTTTGTAATATTTCAAACAAAAATTCTGGTGAAAAATGTCAAATGTAAACTTTTGCGGGACTCTTCGTTACAAAATGTTACAAAATAAAGAAATAGACTTTATCGAGAAATAATTATCATAATTTTTCTCAAGAACAACTATTTTTTTTTTATCCCGTGAAGATCCATTGTATCGGTTTCCTATATTTTCGTGTCAATAACTTAAGAAATTATATATAATTATGTTTGTATTTTCTCCAATACACGCATGTATCTCTTTTCAATTGTAAGCAGATAAAGTTAAAAGCCTTTGCTTTGTTTTGGGTCGTTTTAACCTGGATATGGGATGTTGTCTCCTTGACATTTACCCCATTTCCTTTCTTTTTCATATTTGATTAAATATCTATTGCATTGTTGATGATCACTGATAAACAATTAGATTGTATTAAAATGTGCTCCAGACAAAATCAGAATTTCTACTGATAACAAACTGATTACGGGGTATTTTTTCATACAATGCACTATTAGTGCATGTTTATTGAAATAACCACAAATCTTCTTTCCGAGTGAGTAGCCGAGTACTCACTCAAAAGAGTAGCCGAGTACTCACTCAAAAAAAAAACTTTTGAGTACTCGAGTATTAAATCTTGTCCGAGTTGACATCCCAACAAAAAATTGTCGGTCACGTAATTCTTCAAAGTCTTCAGCATTTAGAAATTTTGGAAAAAAAATTGCAGTGTTAACGTTATCCAAACTGCAAAATTGAAAAAAAACTGTTTTTGTTTGGATAAATGCAAAAGCCGGCTATGCATTAAAGTATTATAAATTGGGTCTGTACCGTTGCTGTAATTTATTCCGATTTAACTAAATCAAAACACTTTAATTAAATTTAGAAAATTGCATTTTCTGCTGCAACCTCTTCTTTTCAGCAATATTTTTGTGGTGGATTTTGCCCAATTTTAAATAGATTTCGTAATGCCCAGAACTGACTTGAAAGATCGTAAGGGAAACTTTTGATTTTTCCTTTAAGAACTTACTTATTGCTGTTGTTTATTAACATTTCTACATTTCCAGTCATCTACCGTTCCTCTGCAATTGTTCAGAACATCAACATTACCTGTTACCTTACATACAAAATGCCTCATTATCTAACTTCCAAGTTTACAACAATGGTGTGATTGCCACATCTGAATGGTTAGAGCTGTCCGAAAACTGTAACAGTAAGTTTTATAATCATTAGGCAATTAAGACAGTTGTCATCGTTGATTTGTTTCATTTGGTCACACATTCTGGCACCTTATTGTTTTTCCATATCAAAACATGAAAGATTTTGCCCATTAACACCCATGACTCATGTTATATTCTTAAAGCATGTACTCTTAAGGAATTTTTGACAAAATATCAAAAAAATGACATTACTCCTTCAACCTATTTTTCAGGCTTACAAATATCTAAACAAAACCTCTGAAAACCTAGAAATAGACATCTCCTGCAAAGTTTTTAATTCCTTGTATCTCCAAATCGAGCGCATATACCTATTATTTAATTTCTTTTTTATTGTCAATATCTTATTACGTTCTCCTAATGCAGAACACTTTTATGACATGCTAATTACTTACATTCAAAGGTGACAACAACCTGAAGAAAACAACAGAAAATGTTGAATCCGTTACTATCATGTATTCCAGAAATTACCAGCTGAATTTCATGACCTCTATTAAAAATCGGAACTTGAAGACAATTCTTATTTAATAAAATCATTCCTCATTCAAAGATTGCGAATATACTTTTCATAAACTTGTTTCACTTCAAAAAATATTATGCATAAAGGTTTACATGCGTATTGTCTAAATTCTGTTTTAATTAATTCATGCATGGTCCTGACGTTAATTAACATCAGTTTCAAGAAAAATTTCATTTAAAAAGGAAATATCTAAAATGACTGAAAATGACAATACAGGTCGCCAAAATCCTTAAGATAATTGCAAACAAAAAACACAAAAGGCAAGTAAACAATGTTGAACCACAGAACAGTTTATTTAGTATTTTCTGATACCTTACCCATAGTATTTAATTTTAAATGATTCTGAGAAAATATTATGATTCCTCACGTTGATGACTTTTTTGTACAGCTACATGGCTCAACTACCCATATTGTAAAAGATTTGAGACCTTCAGTATTACAGGTAAGTAATGAATATTGAGGTGAAAAGTATAGATGTACCTTTAAGCATATCAATCATGTTAATAACTTGCTTATTAGTAATATTTGTAAAATGTTTTGTTGCATTTAAATGAAATAGAATTTCTCAGCTTTTCGCTATCTCCATAGACGAATAATGTAAGTATTTGAATATACATCGGCAAAAAAATACCGAAGCAAAAATGATGAAAGGGGAAATTCCAAAATCAAAAATCCAAAATCACGGCAAATCATATCTAACACAAATTGAAACAGCATGACAAAGACAAAACAAATAAACAAAACTGAACAAGAACGCCACAAAACGAAAGCACTATCAGTGTGGACCCTACAAAAACTTAGGTATCATCAGGTGCTGCGGAAAGGTAAATGTAAAAAAATGGATAACAGTAAACACCTACAATGGTTGAAAATTATAATTACATGCCACAATATGTCATGGAACTACACATGAAAAACACGAATAAGACAAGAGACAAACGTAGAAAACAATAGGAAAACAATAGCATGAACTGCTCCATGCGTCGCACTCTTCACACTGCCAGTGAAAAGTACGGTTTTGTCACAGTCGATGTTTGTCTGTCAGTCCGGTATTCAACTCTGGATCTACCCAAAGATAGCTATTCTCATCTGTAAAATAGAAACATTGTAACGGACTCTCAAATCATTGTGGCGGCCGTGAAACTTCTGTAGTGACACATGCAACAGTGACTGAACATACCCTCGATGTATAAGTTTTTGAGACAGTGATTTTGCTCTGTTGACAAAATCGCTATACAAACTACAGGCAAGGCAAACGATTCTCTGTATTCAACCTTTAGGATTTTGTACCCATGTGCATTTACCCCATATCCCTCATTTACAAAAAAAGTTGTGTTTGCTCAGCAGTATCAAGTTCGTAAAAATATTCCTTTTGCTTGAGGTTTAATGCTTTTTTTTCCAGTTATAGTGTACTTCTTTCTGTGAGAATTTCTCATAAATTTACAATCAAAATTTAACATTTGATTATCTTATTTTCTTTTAATCAAATTTATTTTCTGGCCATCTGTGTGCATTATGCAGAAAATTTATTTGCCAAAATGTCTGACCATCAACTCGAACAGCACACTCAGTGCATGTAAATGCTTTATTGTCTTTTGGCCATTTTGTCGGGGTAACGGATGCTTTGGATTGTATTTTTTGTATTTCTTGATGATCTCGCATCCATGCAGGTTGACAAAAGACGGATGTATCGTTGTCCGACATTTAGCTAGTGAATTCTGCTCTGACCAGTGCTAGATCAGTCTTCATCCTATTATGAGTTATATGTAAAGCTCACTGTTGGGAGCTCCATGGTCATATTTTGATGAAGTACATCAATAAAAAGTGTTTTTTTTCAATTTTCTTAATTGTACAATGTTTTGATAGGTATTTTGTCTAATGTACATTTACTCCTAATCCCTTAATTTTGCATTTGGCCAATTAAAGAAATTAATATTCATTTAGCAAATTTTATAGACGATTGCATTAAAAAAAATGCCCAAATACGACTATTTTCAACCAACCGCTTATTGAATTAATTCTAAATAAACATAATAGTTCAAAGCATTGCATGTATTTCGGTATCAGCAAAAGATTAAACAAGAATTTCTGAGGTACCTGTTTTGCTGTCCTGGAGCTTGGATGACAGACATAGTCAAACTAACCATATTCTTTAAGGGTCTCATTTTGATTTGTTCCAGATTTGACATGTTCAACACTGCGGGTGTCTTAAAAGAAGCAGTAGATTCTTACTCTACCGGTGCACCTGATCTAGTCCATTGTTTTATTAGGTTCGTGTTGTTCATCTCTGTGTGTGTACGTGTCTTCATTTTTCTTTTCTTTGCCGTACTCATGTTTTTTCTCTGCTGCTTTGTTGTTCCGATGGTGCCATTGTCGTTGGACTTTTTATTTGGATAGACGGTTCGATTCGTACTTTGTTTATAGACTCGTGATGATTTATTATTCAAGTCAAACTATACCCCTATTGACATCTATTCTGCTTGGGTGCAGACCTTCTGTCACCTTTCTTGAACTATATAAGGAGTATTTTGTGTTTCATCATAGTTCCAATTTGTAAGTACTTTAATAGGAAATGTTTTAATACCCTTTTTTCATTTTTTTTAATTTTTCTTAAAGCTAACGTTTATCTTTAATCATATAGAAATATAAGACAAGACTTTCCGAAATTGCCGAAATTTCCACAAATAAATGGCAGGAATTCCTGTTTTGATGTTCAAATCTTAAAAAATTTCCGGGTTCAGTCTTACACCTCAGGCAGAGTTTTAAAAATAGCTCCAATGAAAAATTAATAATAACAAAGCTTAATTCAGAACTGAATTTTGCGTTAGCTGTAAGACTGGGTTGGTAGATCCTGATATACTAAGCTGTTTCTTTCAACTTAACCTCTGTCTCTTATAGTTTTTGAAAAAATACAAAAATATGTAAAGTTTTCCGTTAAAAGGGTATTTACCCCAAAATAAATCATTAATTCAAGATTGGATGGAAGGTAGATATCTGGTCACGATGATTCATTTACCCTTTATCAGATCTTCGATACTAGGGTTTTTGTCCAAAAACCTATTTCCTCCAATATTTTTGTTTTAGTAACAGCGGTCATGTTGTTTGGTCTCCGGAATAATCGAACACATTTATCAAACTACATAATGTAGCGATGATTCACGCAAAGATTGGTCTATAATAACCCAGTAGTTTTAGAGGAGAATGTTTTCGGAAAAAAAGTTAACAACGGACGGAAGACAGACGCAAAGTGATAGCAAAAGCTCACCCTGTCTATAGCCATGCGAGTAAAACAATAAGAGAGCTGAAACCATAATTATTTTAATAAATCTCAGCCCTAGACCACTGAATATTTGTTTTTATCAATACATCACATGGCAATTTGACATGAAGTCATAAAGCAGTAATTTAGTTGGCACATTTTACATAAGAAAGGTAAATAAATTATAAATTTGCACACTATAAATAAATCTCTAATATTATAAATTTCTACTACAAAAATGAAAATTGTTTTCTCTTGATATTTATGTCGCCCCAGACGTAGTCGGGATGACATATTGTTTTCTTTTTTCTTTGTTATTATTTTTCATTATTCTTTCTCTCTTTCTTCCAAGGATTTTGTCTGCGTTTTTTTCCCAAAGATGCCTGGATAGATTTTAATCATACTTGGCACAAATTTGGACCGCCATGAGAAGATGTGCATGCACCGACAAAAAATTCAAAATGGCTTTTTAGTCACAACATTGAAGACTTAATATCTCAGGAACACATTGCAGAAATTGTTCATAAATTGCATAAATGTTCAACTAGATGAGAGGAAGGAATTCATGCATAAAAAAAAAGAAAAAAAAATCAAAATGGCCGACATTACGAAGATGGCCGCCTAAATAGGTAAAAATTTTAAATTTGTGAGACTTCAACGAAAATTGATTTCTATGTAGATTATGGCACTGCAAACAAGATGGGATCATCGAATTGGCTGCCAGGGGCGACACCAGCTATTGCTTGCAATTGCAAATCTAGTTTCTTTACTTTTTGTTTTAAATTTTACACCGACAAATATAATGATTAACATCCTGGATAATATCCTCGATTAATTCATTAGAATAAATTTGAAAAACCGGAAAAAAATATTTGTATTTGTATATAGCTTTATATTTAGATCATATTGATTATTTGTTCTCTATCAGTTTTTAAACATCTTTGATTTTATGGTCTTCCAAACGTTTAGATTCTATTTGCACTGAAGAGACATAAGCTGTAGAAATGCACATATGCAGAAATGGAATTCGCAGTAACTTCGGTATTTAGTTATTTGTTACCACTGGGCCGATGCCACTGCTGGTGGAGTGTTAGTCCCCGAGGGTATTCACCAGCCCGGTGATCAGTACTTCGGTGCTGACCCGAAAGCCGATTCTATTTGAAACCTTACAATATCTATTTTTTTTAAAATTTTGTTGAAACTAAGGAGTAAATCCCTCATGCAAAGCTCTGTCCTTTGCTGATTTTGGCTTTAAATTTAGATCATTGGTTATTTGTTCTCTATCATGATTAGTCTAATATCAAATATATGCTTAAAAATACAATATCATGTATTTGCCATTCTATAAATTCGGTTTGTATTTTCGGAGCTGTCAGCAAAAGTATTTGAATTGTTTTCATTTGTTTCAATACACAATTGATATATTTTCTTAGACTATACAGGTGAAAAAAGGGCAGATTTCAAAGAAACAGTTAAAGACAAGTTTAAAAACATAAATACAATAGGGGACTTTGGAGACAGGAATTTTTGTTGAAGCAGAAATAACTGCCTCATATACCAGTTTACAGAAAATGGCTGGATTCCTGACTAACTGAACCAATGTGTTCCTCTAAAAAACAAACTATAGATTTACATGACGTGTATTACTTTTCCATATGACATCAGTATAGGGTCTGAAAGTCTCATTTAATTTTGGAACTTCTGGCTACAAAATTTGTACCCGGAAGTTGCATTTTTAACATAAAAATATGACGTTTCAGGCAAAAAAAATTGGAAGCATAATCCCGCAACGCTATATTTTGGCGGGAAACGTTTTCTCGGTGTCACATGACGAGACTTACAGCCCCTTTTACCAGATGTTGACTGAAAAAAACCAATGAGAGCTACAAACAGGATAAATTTAATTCACACATAGCCCAAGAGTATTCAATTAATTAGTAAGTCACGATATTTGCACTGATGCTTTGAATTTTTTGGTTATTTGAGAACCATATTGGTGACAACATTTCCTTTAAATTCCCGTTTTCTATTGTATCTTAACACTTTTTAACATTTTTTACAACAGTGAGCATAATCTTTTTTACAAAAAAAATATTTCAGCAAGTTCACACAACACACGACAGAGGACATCACCTCAATATTTAAATAAATTCTTAAAATTTCTCTTGTGGGATTTACTTCCATCATGTTAGTTTTGTCTTTTTGCTGGTCAGGGAATTTTTATGTGTGTATGTTATTTGATGTGCTTGTTGTCTCTTATGTATTCAATATAAATAACCATTTTTTTGGATTGTGTTTGAATATCGATTTATCATTATACTGTAACCTTACCATAATTAGATTCTTGAGAATTGTTTTCTTGTTTCCAGATCACAACATAGGTATTTTGCAATTCTGTGACAATTTTTTATCGTCAAAAAAACAAAAAACAAAAAAAAACGGTATATGACATTACTTCGTCATCAATACACCAAATCTTTGTTCCCAGTAACACAGTACATCTCTACATAAAGTTATTTCATTCATTCTTTCTTTTCAATGTTTTTATTTGCATTAGTTAATTTTTAATCGCTATGAATTTAATTCATTTTTAAAAGGTGGTATGTATTGGAAAAAATATATGAAGATAGGTAATACTTTTATTTAACTGTGGATTTCAACAGGGAAATATTAATTCATTTAACATATCACTGTTGCAGGTTGTGGTGACTTCAAATATCTTCAGTTTGATTTATTCTGAATCTTTATTAATGTTAAAACTGCAAAATACTGAAGTTACAAAGCAAATCAAGAACATTTTAATCAGCATAAACTTGCCTGAAGAAGACAATGCATATTTGTTAAATGATTCTATTTTAATGGTATAAACTATTTAACGCTTCTTTTTTAATCCGCAGGTGTTGTTTACGCAGCCATATGTGCAGTTGTTGGAGCTATGGTCAGTTTATCTATCCTGTTTCACATAGCGAGTAAGGTTGGGGAAGCTGTTGATTTGAAAAACACTGTAAGCACTTAAATAAAACAATACACATTTTTTGCAAATAAAAGCTCCCAACAAGGTTAATTGACACACAATTAAGGTGAATAGACAGTAATATTCGAATCCATGAGATTTTGTTGTAAGTTGGCTTAACTGAAGAACCTATCCTACTTAACTGCAATCTGTAATAAAAGTATGGGTCACCGTGCTTGCTTTTTCTAGAATTGAGATCAAAGTTTGCTAATTTTTAACAATTTTCACTTAAATTTATATAGAATGAAGGGAGAAAATATAGAGAGGCAATTTTAGCCTAAAAGAAAGGAACTTTTTATCCATGAGAATTTGGTGTAATTTTGTGAACAGACAGGTTATGATGTAATTTATTCGTTACAATAAAACAACAACAGTAGAATACCGAAGGAACAAGGGAAGCGAAGACTACAAAAATCGAAATCTGAAGACATGGCAAAAACGGCAACAGAGAAAAAGACAAAACACGGACGTGAGACAGCTAAAAGCTCGGAAATAAAAAGACGACATCAAAAACTTAGGCACTCATAGTGTGAACTCCCATAAAAATCGGGAGTGACATCAGCAGCTCCGAAAGGGTAAGCATCTCCTGCCCCGCTAGCGACACCCGTCACACTATCAGTGAGGCATATATTGTTTTGAAAGGTCTGTTTGGTGGCCGATTGGTTAATATCATTTTCTAACCCTTAGACAAAGAAACCAATGAAATCCATGGTACATGTAACTTCTCTACCCCTCAAACAGTTTGAAAAGCTTATTGTAATCCGCTATAGTATTGAAACAATCACAAGGACAAATCGGTATCACAAACATCACTGACGAAGACAAAACTAAAATTTTACAGTATGAAATACAAGACAACACGAAAAACTAAAGTACACGTAATGATAGTGTAAAAACCGGGAGTGACATCAGGTGCTCCGGATGGATAAGCATGTCCTGCTCCGCTAGCGGCACCCGTCAAACTATCAGTGAGTCAATCAAGGGTTGAGTCAAAACCGGTTATGTCAAATCCGTGAAATCTAGCTGAAAATGTCTGTGTTAATTTGGGACACAGACACGTCATATCTGTCAATGATATCATGGTGGCGGCCATTAAATTTGTGAAGGGATGAAAGCAACAAAGACTGAACAAATCCCAAAGCACTTTTGAGACAGTGCTTTTGCTCTATTAAAAAAACGCTGTATAAACTACGTGCGAGAAAGTAACGAATCAACTGTGAAATTTACACTCCATAGGCTGGAGAGGTAGGTATATTGCTGCTCAGAAAGGGAAAATTCACAATTGGGAAGTTAAAATCATCAAGTTTGTCATATAGGTTAGATTGCAAACGTCCATCTTCATTAATAATTATAAACAGATCTAAATACGAAGCTGAAGTAGGTGTCAGTAGTCTCTTTAATCTCAAGCTCATTGGGATAGATCTGGTGTTTTTGGATTATTAAGAGAAAGTATATCGTCTATGTAGCGGAAGTTGAAATTAAAGGACTGGGCTAAAGGTTTTTGTGTTTTCTGTGTTAGCTCTTGTAAAAACTTGGCCTCATACAGGAAAAGAAAGATATAAGCTAAAAGCGCCGCGAAGTTAGTTCCCATGGGAATCCCATAAAATAATGTTCATGTCACCACGCTTTTGACGGAGATATTTTACAAATTTTCCAGATAAAACATTATTTACGGGAAAAGGGAGTTAATTTGCTGGAAAGTTAAGGAAATATAACGTTTCACGTCTGTCATTCAATTATGGCGTCACAAAGGAAAAGCCGTCAAATTACCGTTTCGGCCCGAAAATCAAATATACCCCGTATCTGACTCTTTATTTTCTAAAGTGCGATTTAACTGCGCTTTAGGAAATCTAATTGCTATCTACCTTAAGGAAAACAATAGGAATTATTTTTTATCATTTTGCTTTTAAAAAAAAATTAAACAGACAAAACAGAAAAAAAGTGAACAACTCGAGCTTACCATTGTATTGATTCTAGCGCTACCTTCTTGATCATCATTGATACACTGAAATTTTAATGGGATTGAAAAGTCGAGAACTCCCTGGTTACTGTAAAAGAGATGTTTATTCCAGCGTTAAAATGTCATTTCATTGTTTCATAAAATAGGTAATTAGAAGTGATAAAGCTTCATTTAATTTCTCTATCAATTTAATAGATGGTGTAACTCAAGGCAGCAACCTTTGATTTATTTTAATTGGATTTGTTAAAAAAAATGTCATTCATGAGTGAGACTATTCATACATTTACATATCCTTAGTGATGCTTATATGTTTTGTGAAAAAAAAAAATGTTTAAACTTTAGGGCATTATAATCTACCAGAAAATTAAGATTGTCTAGTCCACTAGTGTCATTCTTTCCTTTGTACGCATCGAACATGACCTCTATTTAATTGACTATTATAATATTACCAATATAAAATATACAGGATATAACCTTTATGGCATCTTTAGTAGACTGAATTCAATAAATATCCCTTGCTAACAACTCTTACATGTGTCGTTATAATTGTGATGAATAATTATATCAAGCTAGGTCGTTAAATGTCAATCCGACCCAATGCTTGCAAATTTCCTGGTTATTTTAAAGAACGTTATAATGATTGATCTTTACCATTTTGTTTTGTGTATAATCAGGTGGATAATTAAATGCCACTCTCATCCCATACTTGCACATTTCACGCCTAATAGTCCCCCAATTTATAATAAAAAATATTACTTTGATTTGTGTTCATGCTTTTTTCAAGGAAACAATAACTTAAGCATATCCGAAAATCATTTAATTTACTGTATTCAAACTGCCAAAACCTGAAGATAATTACATATATATATGTACACTTTGGGCTTTTAATATTGTTGCCGATATCTGATACTTATAATGACTGACCACTTACTATTGTTATCGGTGGCTGAAGATACTGATATTCACTGACCTCTTTTTTCTGTTATAAATGTCTGAAGATTTTTTTTAGTTGATGGTCTTTAACTGGAGTTGTAGATGTCTCAAGTACTGATACTTTGTGGTCTCTAACTGCTTTTGTCGAACTTTTAAAGTTCTTGTACTGTCTAGAGCTGGCCTCTAACTAATTCATAAAATGGAATAATTATTTCTTTTTACTGTCTAATACAATTCAGTAGCAATTGCTATAAACCACTCATTTCAGTCTATTTGTGTACTTACGTTCTGAACACTTCATATCGTTTAGGTCTCTTCTATTGTGCGGAGCGTGTTTAGTGTGAAGGACGACCGGAAGTTATATCATTAAGTTTTCTCCATTTATATTGCGTATACACGGTACGAAAAAATACACCCTTGGATCAATTCATTCTTCAGGGTTAATTCGGTTGTTTCTTGTATAGGCTGTATGAATACATTTAGACGTTGACGTGTGAATGTTATCATTCTTTAGTAGACATTCATCCCGCTTTGTTTTGATCCATAACTTTGTTCCGTCACTTCTGTTTGAACGTGGAACTTTCAACCAAATAATTCTACTAACTGGCCAATGACTATTGTTGTCGATGCCCCAATATGCTTTACATATAATGGCCTCTCTTCTTGTTGTCGATGTCTTAGAGGAAGTTCGATCTACAATAATATTAACTATTGTTCAAAAATAGCAAGATCGTACTCATTTTTGTATCGGAAGATTACGCAATGTTATGGTTAAGTGCGCACATCTTGTCAAAAAAGATTGATAGTCCACTCAACTCTTGTCGAACTATAGTTAAAGTGTAAAGTAATTAATCAATGGATTTTATTGGCCGATCCCTATTCCAATCTGTATTACCCATGTGTGGACTAAAAAAGACAAACTATAGTGCTAGATCGAACTGCTTTTTAAGATATTAACGTTGAGTGGCTGGAACTGCTGTTGTCTATGTCAAAAGATACTTACGTTGATTGGCAGGGACTGTTGTTGTCGACGTCATAAGATACTAACGTTGAGTTGCTGGAACCGCTGTTGTCGATGTCAAAAGATACTAACGTTGAGTAGCAGGAGCTGCTGTTGTCGATGTCAAAAGATACTAACGTTGAGTGGCTGTCACTGATGTTATCGATTTCAATAGATAATAGCGTTGAGTGGCTGAAACTGCTGTTGTCGATATCATAAGATACTAACGTTAGGTAGCTGGAACCGGTGTTGTCGATGTCAAAAGGTACTTACGTTGAGTAGCAGGAGCTGCTGTTGTCGATGTCAAAAGATACTAACGTTGAGTATCAGGAGCTGCTGTTGTCGATATCAAAAGATACTAACATTGAGTGGCTGAAGCTGCTGCTGTCGAGGTCATAAGATACCAACGTTGAGTGGCTGTAACTGCTGTTATCGATTTCAATAGATAATAGCGTTGAGTGGCTGAAACTGCTGTTGTCGATATCATAAGATACTAACGTTGGGTTGCTGGAACCGGTGTTGTTGATGTCAAAAGATACTAACGTTGAGTAGCAGGAGCTGCTGTTGTCGATGTCAAAAGATACTAACATTGAGTGGCTGAAGCTGCTGCTGTCGATTTCAATAGATAATAACGTTGAGTGGCTGGAACTGCTGTTGTCGATATCATAAGATACTAACGTTGAGTTGCTGGAAGTGCTGTTGTCGATATCATAAGATACTAGCGTTGGGTGGCCGAAGCTGCTGTAGTCGACGTCATAAGATACTAACGTTGAGTGGCTGAAGCTGCTGTTGTCCATGTCATAAGATACTAACGGTAAGTGGCTGGCAAGTGCTGTTGTCGATATCATAAGATACTAACGTTGAGTGGCTGGAAATGCTGTTGTCGATTTTATTAGATAATAACGTTGAGTGGCTGGATCTGCTGTTGTCGATATCGTAAGATACTAACGTTTAGTGGCTGGAATTGCTGTTGTCGATATCATAAAAAATTAACGTTGAGTGACTGGAACTGCTGTTGTCAGTGTCATGAGATAGTATCGTTGAGTGGCTGGAAGTGCTGTTGTCGGTGTCATAAGATACTAACGTTGAGTGGCTGGAACTGCTGTTGTCG
>MJUU01061373.1:65146-76950 GCA_002080025.1 Modiolus philippinarum
CAGCTTGATTTCATATTCATGGTAGAGGATTTTTTGTTCGTTAAAACCACAAAGCCGATGCCTCCGCTTGTTAACTATTAGTCCTCGTGCTCATGTTATGTCTTTGTTTCTTTGTTTTTTTTCGACTTTGCCATTGTCCTTGGATTGTTCGGTTCTCACTCACTTTAATCACCAATCCAGTAAATGGTATTTGGTGCTGGCCCGAAAACCAATTTTCCTTGGAAACTTGCAATTTCTGAAATTTACTAAGTTATGCATATGACTAAGGAGAATCTTTTGCTCATTTTTTTATTTATAGTCTTCGAAATAAATGAATTTGATCTTTACCTTCACTGAAGAGATATAAGAATCGTAATGGCCATCTGCAGTACACTGTATCTAAGTTTACAGTATTTTCATTATTTACGCATTCATTATTTTTCGTTTTTTTTATTTAGTAATTTAAATCATGATTCATCTGCATCGTAATAATCTCCTAATGTCTCGTTTTAGTTGCATTATTCCATTTAACCATAAATTAGAATATTTATTAGTCTGCGTTCTTGTCAAATCAAATTTTCTGTCTCTTATAATGGGTTCAGTTTGCAAAATATAAATGCATACAAAACAATACTGTGATTATGCTATTATTGTGATGCCCTTGTTTGCCTTAAAAAAAATCTATGTACTGTTTTACTTGTTCAGTCCAAAACTGAGGGACATGCTATTGCCATAAGATAGATTTCCAAATGAATAAAGAAGGATCACATACAGACTGGGAACGTAAATAACGAGGAAGATTCGAACAGAACATAATTCACATACAGTGTGAACTCCTAACAACATGTGTGTTATCAGGTGCCCGGGGAAATAAACATGACCTGCTTCACATGAGACACCGGTCACCTTGTCAGTGAAAATCCGGTGTAATGTCAAATTATGTATCAACACACAGTAATAACTTGGTTGTTATTGCTGATTTAATATTAGAAAAATTAAATAATTTGTATTAGTGATTCTCGAACATAACACCGATTTAGAGGAGACAAACAGATGAAATCAATTTTAAAACGACAGATTATTTTTTTTGAGAGAGAAAGTGCGTTCAATATTTTGCAATATTGCTACACTTCAAACTTTCGAAAATTTTGCCATTAGATTATTACCTTTGTCGTTTTTGAATTTCATTTTAATCAATTTGGATATTTTATTCCATCTGCTTTTAAAACATCAGTTCTGTTTTGTTTGCACATTTTTTTCTTAATCCGAAATGAATATCAACAAGTATGATATAATCACCTGGATTGTATGGACTATCTGAGAGTTTAAGCCATATTAAGCAAATAAGTCACAAATGAGCAGTCGTAAATTTTATGGTTTTAAGATTGTGTTTAACCAAGCCTCTATAAAATTACATGTTACTTACTTATTTAATGAAACACCGATAATGGTTATGAACAATAACACTGTTATATGTGCAATATGTATCTAATTTTATTGTCAATGGTAGAATGCTACTGCTGATGAGTAGCTACTTCAGTTACCTTAAATAAGCATTCCAGTGCCGATGTTTAAACAGGTTGGGGGAAACCCCAACTGGGCTATTATATCCCAATTAGGCTATTATATCCCAATTAGGCTATTATATCCCAATTGGGATATACGGTTATATCCCAATTGGGGTATTTGACCAGTTTTTTATGAATCATTTTTTCACATTTCAATGCCGCGTAATGAAACATAAAATATGAGAAACTTCGTGATTTGAGTCATCAAATGACATAGCGACATCTTTTTAATGATACTGCATTTCACCAGCACAGACATTTTAAGAATATAGTAGTAAGAATTTGATTCTGTTATATTTCCAGATTTTCGCAATTTTAAATGGTTAGATTATCAAGGCATGAGAAACGAGAAGTCTGTGAAATATTTTAAGAATAAATTTGAAATTTAGTTTGTAAAATATGTAACGATATTGAGGTTTCAAACACCATTGCTATAACCTATATTTTGCACATTCATGTATTTTCTAAGACATGGACAAAGATAGAGGAAATAAAAAATCAGATTCATATGACTTTTTCTCCATACTTCATTTGTTTACTAATAAAAAACTTTCTTTCTTATACTATCACGGTTTGCTAAATTTGACTCTAGATAGATATTTCTTCGACAGAAGCAGCACAGAACGGGTATTAACTCATTAAAGCTAAAGTTATCGCTAAATCAAAGTGACTAATTCTTTTTATCATTAATCGATCTGCAGAAAATTTGCAGCAACCTTTTGACAACAGAAGTATATCCCCTGAAAGCTCTAACCCTATATATTTATTATTTCTATGTATCATGATGCAGCATTAAACCCCCAAAATGTTATTAACAAATAACTGGTCAAATTTCCCAATTGGGATATAGCTATATATTCTGCTGAAGTGAAATATCCAGGTAAATCCTGCAATTTGATTGGTTACCTTGACAGGGGATATGAGACCGTATCCCCGTGGTAGCAAAATCACAATTTTTAAACGCTTTTATTAGAAAAATTACAGCACTTCTAGCAGAATATAAAAGTTATTCGGGCTTCACAGGGGATACGGGTTCATATTCCCTGTCTGTGCCCTATATCCACTTCGCCTGACGGCTCAGGGGATATAAAACACAGACAGGGAATATGAACCCGTATCCCCTGTGAAGATTCCCGAATAACATATAATATCCCAATTGGGATATAATAGCCTAATTGGGATATAATAGCCCAATTGGGGTTTCCCCCAACCTGTTAAACTGATCATTTGAAAAATATGTATTGATATTTGGAAGTTTGAAAAGAATAGGGATAGTCTCCCAAGAATAATAATTAATGCCGTTAGGGTAGTTTTTGGTGTGATAATATCCCCCGTTATCTTATTAGTTTTTTCAGCTTTCTTAATATTTTTATTCAGGTCGATACATTTTAATCACAAATTGGATATTATTGGGTTGATTTCAAGAGAACAAATAAAGGGATAATATGAGAAAATGTACATCGGACAAAATCTCTATAAATACATGGTAAGATTAAGCAAATGGAATAACGCTTTAATTATTGTTCTTCGTTTCGAAGTCACCATGAGGTCTTTTTAGTCATATCCTAGATATAAAATTTGCACTGGAGGAAATTTCAGTATAAATTTTTCCTAACTGGAAACACTAAATAAGTTTTAGCAATGTTATCCCTTTATTCGTATGAAGCTATTTCATTATAGGACTAGTTCAGCAAGAGAGAGGTAAACTGAACACATTTTAAAATTCCAGTTTCCGCGATAAAACAGGGACTACAAAAAATGTACATTCATCTGATTAATTATCATAGAAATAATTAAATAGACCACTGATACACCACCCTTAAACATTATAACTGAGCTTACAATACAATATCCATAACTCTTGGCACGGAGCAGATAAAATGTACGTTTCTGGAGCACTATATGTTGCTTCCAGTTTTGTTGGAGTTAAGAATGTAGTAAAATACCTTTCTTGTTGTCTTTTTCCCAATTTGTGTTACATTTGAATGATAGTGTTTTTGTATTTTTCTTTTTAACATTCGTCATTCTGTTTTTTTTTTTATTTTATTTTGTTATTGTTTTGTTTTTGTACTGTTTTTTTATGATATTTCCCTTTCACTGAAGATATCTCACTATTTTATAATGCAGTTTTCTTCCAATCGACTTGATGAGTACCCTAGGTTTGTCTGTAATCGTTCACTAGCTTGAAAAACTAGGACAGTGATTATAAGAGGACTTTGCCAGTTTAATTTATGTTTGTTGACGATCCCGCATCCATGACGAGAAAAGACATGGATGTAGCGTTGTTCGACATTTAGCAAAGAATTCCAATCAAACTGTGATAGGGGCCGTCGTGCACTTTATATGAGGTGAGAGCTAAGCTCATTGCTGGAGGCCTTCAAGATGAAGAACAACAGTAGAAGCGTTGTTCCTTTTCTTGGATATACCATGTACATTGTATTTGAAGGGACATTGTGTCATGTGCATTTACTCTCTATCCTGTCATTGTTTATTTATGGTGACTTAAAATTTAGAACAGCAAAAAAAACAAACAAACAAACAAACAAACAAACAAACAAAAAACAAAACAAAAACAAAAAACAAAAACAAAACAAAAAAACAGTGTTTTATTGCTGCTTAGCTTTTCCATGAATTTGTAAAGACGTTGTTTCATGTACATTTACTCAGTATCCTTTTCTTGTTAATATAAGTTGTAGAAATCTCCATATGCAAAATCTAAATTGACAGCAACTTCGATGTATTGATATTTATTACCACTGGACGGATGCCTCTGCTGGTGGACTATAAGTACCTGAGAGTACCAAGTACTTTGGCATATTTTGTGCTGACCCGAAAACTGTTTAATTGAAAATCTATATTTTTGCAGATCTGTTTTATAAGTAACGAGTATCTCCTTCTTGCACAGCGGATTTTTAGGTTTTCTATTTAAATACCCTTGCAAATTGTTCTCTATCAACATTTACACATATTTTGGATTTTGGATATCCAAATGTTTTAATTTAATCTTCTTTGATGAGACATAAGTTGTCGAAATGGCCAAATGCACAAGCTAAATTTAAAGTAACTTCTGTATATTTTTTTCACATTATGTACAATATTATGCATTGAATATATATATAATACTTCTATTTACATGTGTTTCTATGTATAGAATTAGATTTCTACTTACATAAGGATGTCCGCTAAATAGAAATATCCTTTTGTTACTTTTATGTACCTCCGGTTTCTCTTCCAGGAAGTATGATTTAGTTTAGTACACTAATATCTTCAAATTATTTGTAATAAAAAATGGCTTTAGCTAAACGTCAAACGAATGAAATTGGAACGGCAATGGGTGTTGATACATGGAACTCGATTTTGGCAAAGACTTTATTGCCAATTACTATTTTTTATGGTTTCTATTTATTAACTGGACTAGTTGGAAATGGAATAACAATTTTTATTTATTTAAGAAGAATGAAAATAACAGAAGAGCGGTTTTGTGTTCCAATATTAGCTATTTTTGATCTAATGGCATCCGTAGTTTGCTCGGCATTTGGAATTCTAGGAAACCAAATGCAAGTTACATTTGACAATACACATTTATGCCAGTCGTTGTGGTGTATTGGCGCGTTTTCCTCGTTTATGTCTATTGCTGTTCTGATGATTATTGCAGTACAACGCTATGTGAAGGTTTGTCGACCACTACAATCACAAATAACGAAATTATGGCGGTATGTCTTACTGTTACTATCAGCTGTGTGTTCCATTTCGCTCGCCGTTCCTGTGTCTTTTTTCTATGGATCGGTAAATGTTACAAATACAGCGACGAATTTAACTGGTAAAAAATGTAGCAGAATTTCTGATGAAAATACAACAGGATTTCGCATCTATGGAATTATTGTTGTCTTAATTCTAGTTTTTGCGATTTGCCTGTTGAGTTTTATGTACAGTAAAATAGCAATTAAATTATTCAAACATTTTCAAAATATGCAAGAATCTGTGGGCGCAGCCGTCAAAATGCAAAACGTGAAAGAACATAGCACACAGGAAACCACTTTGAATGAGTCAGAAGACACCACAGAAATGGAGCATAATAACACTATAACTGTGCCAGTAAGTACTTATGGCCAAGCCGTGGAAGTACCAGGAAAAATAAAAACTAGTAATGTCAAGTTAAAGTATAAACTGACTTTAATGTTTATGATTATAACGATATTTTTCATCGTATGTTATGTTCCAAAAGTTACACTCATTGTGATAGAAGGAATAAGTAAGGATTTCTGGGGAAATTTACCAGACGGGGAGAGAATCGGGTTAATGTTTGTAAATCAACTATTTATTGTAAATAATGTAATCAATCCGTTTGTTTATGCCTTTATGGATACACAATTTCAGACAGAACTGAGAACATTGCTGCTTTGTAAGACTTGAAAACTAAACAAAAAATCTTATTGCTTTTATGATTTATTTTGGAATCTGTTTTATTATTTTTTGATCTCGAATGATTTGTTTTCAAAATGTCAATGCATTTTGCTCATATATACAGTCCGCCAAAAGTTAAGCAGCACTTACTTTTAAAGTTTCACCAAGCAAACATGTTGAAAGCTATAGGTATAAAATTTTGCATGATGATAAGCCTTAATATGAAGAATGTAATGGCACCTTTAAGCTTTTGAATAGATAATCGAAAATGCGATTTTCGCAACCAAAAATAAATCGATTCCTTCATTATAAGACTTTCAGTTTCAACAATAACTGCAATTTGGAACATTTTGAGTTCAAAATTGCTACCAGATCATTTTTATTGGGTAAATGTGGTACAACATTCCATAATTGTTAATTTTAGACTTTAATGAATTTTTTTAACGGATTTGGAACGCGACCAAATTTAATCAAAGTAAGACCGTTTGTTTTTTCGTAAAATTTGGAAAAATCATTCCAAAAGTTTCCACGTTCCCTAAAAATGCTCAAAACCGACTAAATTGACGATTTTTAAACAAATCTTACAGATCGGGATAGTTATGCCTCGCAATAATGGAAAACGATTTTTCAAAGCTTTAAAATTTTTGAAAAAATCGCCAAATTCTACCGAAATCTGACCAAACAAATGGTCAAAAGACGAAACTTGGTACACTGGAAATCATTATTTAGATATACGGGCAGTCTCTGAATCCAATAAAGCCTTCTCTGTTTGAAAAGAGGCAGGTATTGGAGTGTTTTTCTGCAATGACAACAAAAACTCAGATTTCAAAATTTTAAAGATTATCCAAAATGTTGCTCGGAAGTTTTTAAATTCATGCCCGTCTTAAAAATGGTCTTAATATTGACAGAACCTTAATTTAATGGTTAAATTCAGCAAAGAAATTGCTTTGTTTTGACATTGCGTCACATAAGGGGAAATCCAGCTGTAAAAATGTCGTAAAATTGGATTATTTCCCCTGTATTCAAAGATTACTTGCATTGTCTACAACTGTCACCTAAAACACAAATAGGAATGTTCATTGGTGTTTTACTTTTGTATCAACAACAACAGCAATGATTTTCAGTCAGAATTCATGCATCGAACTGAAACTTATTTTTCTGGTCAAAGCTACCACATTTTGTCATCAAATTGGGTTGTGCATAATTTCATAACTTTTCACATAAATACAACAATATGAAGCATGATTAAAGTTTGACATCCAAATATCAAAATTATCTCGTCCATCGTGTTTTGAACCAAAACCTCTTACCTCAATACAGCTTCAAAAATGATGTTCATGTAAAAAGTAAGGTGATGCTTAAATTTTGGCGGACTGTATATTATTAGAGTTACTTAATTTCGTCCTATACTCCAGTGTGATTGGGCTATGATTCCTGACTCTGAAGGTTCTGTATAGGTATCATGAATAATACTCAATATAAAGGCTTTCCTAAGACGGAATGCTTAGCAACCTAGAATGATTTTGGGATATCTGTTTCCAAGATGACAACAGATCTTTCCCTTTAAAGCTTAATTGTTGTTTCCTCTACCGGATTTGACTTTACTACCAGATTTGACATGTTCAACACGGCGGGTGTCTTATAAGAAGCAGGAGATGCTACCTGATCTCACCCATGATTTTTATTGTGTCCGTGTTGTTCATCTTTGTGTGTGTGTGTCTTCATTTTTCTTTTCTGTGCCGTACCCGTATTTTGTCTCTGTTTCCCCCCCTCCAATTTTTGTTTATGGTGTTGCCATTGTCCTTGGATTGTTCGCTTTTGGATTGACGGTTCGGTTCTCACTTACTTTTTTATTTACAGTAAAGTTACATCCTTTCTTCGTTTCATGCATAAAATCACAAACCTGATAGGAAAACATACAGATATACACAGTTGCATAACACTGAAACCTCAACCATCTTTAAAAGCAACATGTAGCATTGTGCACTCTAAAGTGCCCCCCCCCCCCCNNNNCCCCCCTGGATTGCGTAGCTTCTGTTTAAAACTACAATAGTCGTTTTATTAGGGCCCCGCCATGTGGCGCCCTATAGTGATAAGCCTGTCCGTCCGTCTGTCTGTCTTTCTGTCTGCCCGTCTGTCCGTCAGCATTTTCTATGTCGTACGATAACTCAAGATTGCCTGTACGGTTTTTTATAATTTTTTTCCCTTAAAGTTGGACTTTACCAGAAAAAGCTCCTTTTCGTTTTTGAAGAAAATCGGAAAACCATTTCTCGGGGAAAACTTAGTTGCAAACCAATTTTTTGGAGAAAACTTTGCATATTTTGAGAATTATCTTCATGTCGCATGATAACTTAAGATTGCCTTCACGGATTTTTATATATATTATACACAGTGTTGCAGATCATCAAAGGAAGGTTTATTTTTATTTTGAGGAAAATTGCAAACCAATAATTGAGGAAAATCGGAAAATGATTTTTGGGAAAAAACTTCGTTTTTATATGAAAAAGTGCATATTTTAAATATTAGCTCTATGTCGTACGATACCTCAAGATTGGCGTCAGGGATTTTAATGATTTTGATACTCAAAGTTGGACTTGACCGAAGGAAGCTTGTGTTTGTTTTTCAGGAAAATCGGAAAATGAGTTTTGGGAAAAAACTTTGTTTTTATATGATTGTTTTTATATGAAAAAGTGCCTATTTTGAGAATTACAATCATGTAGCTCTATGTCATACGATAACTAAAGAATGCCTTCAGGGATATTAATGATTTTGATACTTAATGTTGGACTTGACCAAAGAAAGCTCCTTTTCGTTTTTAAGGAAAATCAGGAAATTATTTTTTGAAACAATTTTGTTTTTATATGCAAAAGTGCATATTTTGAGAATTAGCTCTATGTCGTACGATAACTCAAGATTGCTTCCAGGGATTTTAATGATTTTGAAACTCAAGGTTGGACTTGACCGAAGGAAGCTTGTGTTTGTTTTTGAGGAAAATCGGAAAATGATTTTCGGGAAAAAAACTTTGTTTCTATATGAAAAGCGCATATTTTGAGAATTACAATGTAGCTCTATGTCACACGACCAACGAGAATGAATGAGAAACATTGTTCCCGGGTACCATTATTTATGTAGTACTATGGTGGAATGGTGGGGTTTTTCGATTCACAAATCAAATGAACAAAGGGATTCTTTTTCAATTAACCAGCATATTTTAACATTAATGAATTATGACCTTTGTTATCTTAATTTGGGAAGAAATTAAATAAAATAGCAATTTTCTTGGAGACACGTAGTCTCTATCAACCACAATTTTCCAGCTGTGGTAGATATCTCAATGTAAAGTGTCGTTTGTGACTTTGAGAAAAAATGACCCGGAAGTGAATTCGGTTGACGTATTTAATGTGCGTTTTGTTCAGTGACGTCACAAGTGAAAGTGAAAGTAGAACGAGACTTACAAACACTTTTGAAATACCGAATGTTTCTTTCATCGCGATAAATCAAAGCAGAGATGTGCATAATATTAACATATTTACAGAACATCTGCACTAATGTAGCAGTCCTTTTAGTTTTGCATGAACTTTCGTCAGGAAATGTTGTTCCCTCAATGTTTTAGCCTTCCTTGAAATGTTGGCCTTCAGCATTTAAGCTTAACTTGACATTTATGGGGTCCAACATTTGAGTTTACCTTGACATTCGCTGGATTTGCATCAAAGTAATACAACACCATTTAGTCAATTTAATTGACAATCATTGATAATGAACGTAAGCAATTTCTGCAGAATTGTCATTTTATTTGTAATATCTTTTCATAACAGTACAGTTTTATGTTTGGATAATTTCATTGTTATTATTTTCTCTAATAAGAAATTGAAAGACACAAACCTTCTGCATCGATGACACACAGGACATTCAAATAACTTTTTGGGCAGATCATCCGTATCACCTATAGTAATGGAGTAAGTGCACATGAGACAATGCCTCTACACATACGTGGCAAACCCAAGCAACGGAAAATCGCTTTGATTCAAGATTCTTTTTTTGTTACTGGGATGATCATTGTTTTTTCACAGATTACGACCTGTGAATAGTAATTGCCTTTGAGTTGCTAACGGACATGAAGGCAATTGGATGGGAGGTTTGGCAAACCGGCTTACCCCCATTTCTTTTGAAATGCCTGTACCAAGTCAGGACCAATGTGGTGAAAACTTTTCCTGTGGTTTTCTACTCTTTTTGCCTCTTGGACTTTGGTTCTTGACAATTCTGTCCGGTAATTTTGTTTATACCCCGATTTATTATTGTTTTTTCATCTTGGAGTCACAATAATATTAATAATAAGCTATGATCATACCTCATAGTAACTTAAAGTGGTCCCTTCCACCTTCAATCCTAGATGCCAAACATCAGTGTCTTTTAATACTCCATAGATGCGGGAACGTTAACGTACATAAAAAATCTCCTTAGTCTTTTCATATCCGATATTGTTATTTTAAAGACTTAAATATCAATTCAGGTATATAACACCAGGAAACAGACAAAGACACACTTTCGAAAACGATTTTGATAGAAGGAGAAAAACGGAAATTTTTTTAACCATTAATTTTGCAGCGCATGCAGTGGTACATGTTTTTCAGTCTGTTCTGAATATTTCAGAAAACACTATAGATGTATAGATAAATATAGAATCGTATCAATAAATGTGACTTCAACAACTTCAAACACATTGTCATACAAAATTATATATACAATCAAGCACAGTAGTATTTTGTCATCTACTTAATATACATTAGGTTTGGAAATTTATTGCGATTGTCAACATGGTTAAGCGAGTGTCATAAGTTTCATTTCAAAGAGATTTAATTTTCATTGTTTTTATATCGCCATTATTCAATACCACAAACACGGGCGTGTTTTAATATCTCTTAAGGTGGGTTTACACGATCCGATTTTCCATCCGATTTTCATTCGATTTCACTACATCTCCACAGGAAAATCGTTTCCTTGGGTGTTTACACGATCCGATTTTACATCCGATTTTTCATCAGATTTTGTCACTACATAGCAGATGCTCCTTTATTTCAGTTTAAAACGCATGTACATGTATGATGACCATACCGAATATTTGAAAGATTCGTGTCGTAATTAACGTACGTTTTGACGTCATTAATTGTTACGTCACATAATGTCATTTGACACGTTCACGCAAAAAGCATTTTATTATATTGCAAAAGTTATTGCTTTAAAAAGAACAGTAAAAGAAAACTCCAGTGAAAAAGGAAATATGGACCCGAATACATTTTTTTGAATAACGTTATTTTCATATATTCTTATTTTGATGATGAACGTCATAAGATGTCAACGGAGGTGATAATATCTTGAAGGTATCGGTTTCATTCAAGCTTAATTTGAATAAAATCGCCTAATATAGTATTTTATTTCAAAGTTGATTGAAAGGATATCTAAAAACTCTGAAGAAACACTGTCATTAATTTAATCAGCAAAAGCTGCAACAAAAAGAACAAGAGGCTCTCAAGAGCCTGTATTGCTCACCTGGACAATGGCTAACATAGAGAGATGAATGGCATTTCAAATAGGGTCCAGAGTTTAATCTATATTCCCCGCTGAGGCCACCTTGGATTGAACTGGATGAAGACATGCCAGATGCAAATTTTGAAGAGGGCTTGACCTGTAGTTTCAGAGAAAAAGATCTTTGAATGTCTTTACCATAGGTTTCAATGTTAAAACTATGTTCCCGCTGGAAGCCATCTTGCACAAGGTATGAAACTGATATATAGAATCCACAACTGAATCGAGTGAGAAACGACATTTCTACACTAGAGATAGTTAAATTTTCAA
>MJUU01061374.1:15737-52535 GCA_002080025.1 Modiolus philippinarum
ATCTGGTGACAAAGTATATAGTAAATGAACTTTTATGGACTAGCTACTTAATTCTGTTCGCCATGGGACAGCAGGCAAATAACTATCGCAGTATTTTGAAACCTTTTTATATTTTTTCGCGTCTACTAGCCCCTGGCCTATGTGGCCTTGTGGTAGGATCATGATGACCGGCACTTGTAACGTTGTACATGCAGTTTAATACAATGACACACTAAATACCTATTGAAATTTTAATTTTACCTTTCAACAAATAAATAATAACGCTGAAAGTTCTGCTTCTTCGTCAATTTATACAATGTAAAACAGCAATGAAAACAGTCCGCTTCGATGTAAATAAATATGGCTGCGCGTCCGTCTCCTTTCCATCTGCACGTCTTTGCGCATGTCATCCCGTGCTACTGTGTTAACTTATAACCTACAGTAAACCTGATACCATATGGTAACATGGTATACCATGTCTTCACTACAACCACTTAACCCCGCTAACATAATATCTATTGAAGAGCATAACCCTAGTAGTATCGGGTGATAACAACATGTTATTTTTCAAACTGTAAAGCAATAATGGCGATCGTATATGTCTTCTAAAACTGACTAAATAATAAGAACAACTCTGATTCGACACCACACATAACACAAATAACAAAATACCACAGTCACTGTGAATTTACTTTCTTTATATTGCCATTTCGGCAACTTATGTCTCTTTAGTTTGGACCAAATCAAAACATTTGAAAATCTAAAAACCGAAATATGACTAAAAGCTGATATGATATAGAACAAATTACCAAAAGGATCTTAGTAGAAAAGCCAAAATCGGCTAAGGACGGAGCACATGCATGAGGAAGATACCCCTTAGTTTTAAACAAAATTCCATTGCATGTTTCCAAATACAATTTACTTTCGGGTCAGCATTGCGAGCACTGGCTACTGGGTTGTTGAATACCTTCTGGGACTAACAGTCCACCAGCAGTGGCATCGGCCCATTTTACTTTAAAAGTGAATTAATAAACACGATCGATGTTTTGTTATAATCAGATGTTTATTTCTTTAGAGTAAAACTAAAATAAAAAAACAAGAAATTAAAAAAATTATAATAAAAAAATATAAAAGAAAGGGATAAGTAGATAATTATATAAAAATTGTATATTTTTATCAAGTTTCATATTATTATTGCTTTGATAAACTGAAGAGTTATATAAATGTGTTAGAATTTCACAGTTATTAAACATAATAAAAAATATATCTTTAGACTTTTGCTAAAATTCTATTTAAAAAGCAATGGAGGGATAACATCTACTTCAAATGAAATGACCGAATACTTGACACGTACGTGTATTTTCCGTCAACAAAGGACATCATGGTGAGACTCGATAATTAATACCATATTCCTACATTTGTTTAGTAAATTGATAAGTAACTACTCTGAAACATCAGACAACGTCAAATTTTACTAAAAAAAGCTTTGATAATTCCACAAAAATACACAATTTTAGGTTTTCAGTAATAAACTTACACATGAACCCATTTTTATGTCTATATTTTCTGTCTATCGTGTTCTTAGTGGCACATGTATGTTCTTAGTGCACTAAGAACCTTCTTAGCGGTGTTTAGACGTACCGCGTTAAACTATATCTAATCAATCAATCAATCCTATCAATTTCTCCCGTTTGCAACTCGTCTCCCAGTTGCCCCAAATATTGGTTTTCTCTTACTAATATTAGATTTTAATTGTTAAACCTGTTCTCCTCTGATAAAGTTATAATATTTAACTTTAATAAATTAATCATTAAAATGACTGCGTACGACAAAGACATTTTACCTGTATTACACCGAATGTAGGAAAAAAAGTCACAATGTATATTTGCATAGTTGCTGATTTCAGAAAATAGGTCACCATTTATATATTTTTGGGTGATTTTATGGGAAAGAAAGTAACATTTTTTTCAATTTCAAAAGAAGTTAGGTGTCAGTAAATTTTATTGAAGCCATGCATTTTCGTAACTTTAACATTTTAAGCCATTTATGGTTACCAGTTTGTCTATTTGAGGGAAATTTTTTATTGATGTTTATTCAACCATTTCTAAAGTGTCAAAGTATTAAAGAGGTACAAAAACAATAGCTGCAGTAATAAGTTTTCACAGCAGTAAATGAGAGTAAGAATTTTTATTATTTAAGGGGGAGGGGTATAATCTGATGCCATTATATATATATATTGTTTTAATTTTTTTTATATTTAATTTATAAAATGGCACGAACTTTCAAGACAAAAGTTTCTTTGCTTTGTGCGTTTGGTTCTTTCTGATATGCATTAATTTCCGTTACCCTATGACTCTTCCTACTTCTCTACATCCGGAAGATTTGTGTCCAAACTTGCGACTGTTGTAGCATTGACGGACAGGCCTACAATGGTCTCCTTGCATGTCTGTTTTGTCTTTCTGACGTCCACTCACATCCACCCCTTCTGAAATCAAATCGTTTCTATAAATTGCGTTTCGTCTTTGCAGTGAATTCGGAGCGTCACTCATAATTTTTATCTTAATGTGGTTTGATGACAAACCATGAACGAAGAAGTTTACCAGTTTTGACCGGAGAAGTGTCTTGGTCCTATCTCGACCTGCGAAAGCGTCTTCAGCTCTTGCTTGTAGTCGTTCAGCAAAAATGCGTTCACTTTCTGGTGGTTTTTACTAATTTTACCCAACAAGTGTAAAGCATATTGGGAATCCGTTACTTCTTGTACAAGGAATCCCAACTACCCACTTGGTTTTTGTGCAACCTTCTTTGGATAAAAATCACTTACAAATAAGTCTCTTGACTGATAAGCTACAAATTTTATTTCATGGGTTGTAATATTTGTTAGTGAAGCTATTTTGAATGGATTTCATCCAGTTTTTAAATCGATAAGTTTCCAGGAATAGTTGGGAAAATCTGATAAACACCTTGTGTAACTAACTTAGTTGATACCTTGCATTTGACCTGCCAAACTCTAAAACACATTTACGATAGTAGTAGTCATTTTAAAATTCAGCTATTTCTGCAAGTAATGAGTTGATGAACACAAGGTGTAATATTACTGAAAATTGAAGCCTATTATATATGAATAGGATATTGATTATATGATAATGTTTCTTTGTTTTGTTTTGTGACATTTCAAGTATATGTATCATCTTTTGTTTTGTTGTTTATTGTTTCCACATTGATTAGGGGTCGGTTAGTCAGTTTATAATGTTTTGATTCACATGAATATGTTGTAAACAATCATAACTTTAATGATTAATTTTCGACTTTTGGGAAATAGTGAGTTTAAAACGATCAGTTATGTTTCTACCATAGGGAAAAAGAAAGATAAAGGTTATCTAATCACTTTTGAAGTTTTCATAAAAATGATTTAAACTGTATTATTCGCTTGGTTTTGGTTTACTTAGGTAATCGAAAGTACGCTACCTTAATCATTACATGAAAAATGGATTTTCTATCTGTTTTTAACATTGGACTCCATAGGGAAACATATTCAAAGATCTTCTCCTCTGAAAGTACATGGCCAATTGGAATCATACTTAGTCACAATGATCCTTACTTGGTCCCCTTCATAAAATGTGTCTGGCATGTCCGCATAGCATCCAAGATGGCAGTCAGCAGGGAACATTGTTTAACCTTGGACCCCATGATGAAAATACTATGCCAATTGGAACCAAAGTGAGGCACAATGATCCTAACATGGTCTTCAAGAAAAATGACAGTTGGTCTACGCCCCATCAAAAATAGCTGCCTGTGGATCAAATAACATCAGCAAACTTCTAAATGAGACCCTTAAACAGTCAATAAACAAATTTGAAAATGAGAACCTTAAACGTTGTGATAATTTTGACTTATTGTGTCAGCCATGACCCAGGTGAGCGATACAGGCTCTTGAGAGCCTCTTGTTTCTTTTACTTACAATTTTTTGCATTGATTAACTTGTTCTCGTCCTGATATAGCTGAAATATTGCCCATTGGACGTTAAACTCAAACTAATCAATCAATCATCTAAACTTTCAGTTATTGTATTCATGATGCAATGGGCCCTTTCTCCTGCCAATTTTACACAAGTATAATATAAATCCTTTAAATGATCAACACTGTAATGGAACAATCCTCTTTTAACGAAATGTTCCTCTGTATGCAGCAAAGTGTGGTATAATGCCAATGTCTATTGCTGTTATATTTGAACATTCATTTATACCATTTTTCCAATGTATTTCTTCTCGGCACCTTTGGCTACAGAGCTGCCGGGCGCGTTCCCAGGTGGTGCATTTGGAATGCCCCGTCTTTGCGGGGTAGTCAGGTCATAATACGGAAAGCCCGACCGCAAACCATTGTAGCCAAACTGCAGTCTCCATGCAGTATAGAGACCCCTTCTATATTTCTTTGAAGAGAGCAGACGTATTGGGTGGCGTAAAGAAGGCTAAATTTCCTGCCCCTACCCATTTCTGCCCTTTTACTGTGGCAATCGAAAGTCGTTGCCCCGGTTTACTCTTCCCCCTTTATTTCTTTCTTCTTTTACTTACATTTTTTTAAATTAACCTGTTCTCGTCCTATAGCTGAAATATTCCTCATTGGACTTTAAACTCTAACTTAACAATCAATCGATGTATTTCTTCAAGTAACATTTCTTCTCCATATACTAGTATACATGGGTATACCTAATGCTTAACAGATCTAGGTGCCATAAATTTGACATTGATAGGTGCATTCATTTTTCTTAGATAACGAGAAGTCCACTCTCAGATTTTATTTATAAAAAATAGATGAACATGTAAAGCTAAAATAAATTTATATCTTATTATTAACCCTGAAGCAATGAGTGCTGATTTATCTAGATAACTGTATTACATTTTTTTTCCAAAAACAGGTATTGACAAATGTTTGACTATGTATTTTAAACAAAGCTCAAATTAATTTTTTACTCATATGTGAACAAAAGTCTTAACTTTTTTTAATTTGGAGATGAGATTGGGCGAATGTTTCTCTATTGCCTTTGGGGCTGTTTATTTAGTATGTATATTACCATTTTATACTTGTACAAAAATCATCTGGTTATTGTGCAATGAGTAAACTTGATTGATTGATTGTTGTTTAACGCCAACTTCAGCAATATTTCAGCTATATCGTGGCGTGAACTGTTGAGAGTAAACTTGAGCGGAAGTTTAATTTATCATGGAGTTGATAATAAATGAAGGCAGTGTTGGTTATCACTTTAATTGCCACTATAATTGCTTTCATCTGGAGGCATGCTCATCCTAATCGACCTTTCTTCCGCCGTGCGCGGTCCCGGCTTATGAATAGGCCCGCAGCATCCTTTGAGCTTGGAGTATGAGTCTTCCTAACAGAGGACCCCGAGGGAACCCCGGAATATAGAAATAGGACCTAGTATCTCCGGCTTGCGGGGTGTGACCCCTCCTAAACGGAGGCTGACCCCGAGGGTCCCGGGATATAGAAATAGGACCCATTCCGTGGTTGTGCGGGATTAATACATACAGAACCCATTTTTCGGATGAGAAGTAAACTCAGGTCCACGTGTTGGAAGAAATGTCACGCTTCCTGCACGTTAAAGAACCCTTGTAGCAAGCTCTTTTTGGGGTGGTCCGTAGGTGATCGGCTACAAGGCTAAATTCACCGCCCTTGACAATTCACCCTACTTTTCCAGTGGCAGTCAGAATTTCCCGTTCCATTGCCCTTTCCATACGCCAAAGTGATTATTTATTAACAAACTTGTTCTCGTCTTGATATAGTTGAAATATTGCTGAGTAGACGTTAAACAATATTCAATCAATCAATCGACCTTTCTTCACCACAACATTGACTAAATGCAGTAACTGCAAAAAATATTACCAGCATCAAGCAGATTGAGGCAATCGAAGTGAAGTTCATTAAAATACGTCTATGTGTGGTTTTAAAACAAAATTAGATTACCGTTATTACCTCGCGTATTTCATGCATCATTTCTTCCATATTCCTAATGTTGATTAACTTGTTCTCGTCCTGATATAGCTGAAATATTGCTCATTGGACGTTAAACTCTAACTAATCAATCAATCATATTCCTAATGATGTGACTAATGTCCATGAAATAATTTTTATTGAATCAATTTGGCCTTTTCTGAGGGCCGAAATATCCTGCATTAAACACACTTCTTCCTGACTACAATTTCGCTGGTATTGAAAATAAAACAAAAAAAATTTACAGCTATCAGGTACTGTATTAACTGATTTATGTTGATCATTTTGAAATATTTTGACAATCTATAGGTTTCAAAAGTAGATGTGTGAAAAAGTTAAATAAAACCATTATTGTCAACAAAATTCATCTTATTTAGCAAACAATGGGTACCATATAAATTCATCAAGTGTCTTTTTGATCAGACAACCATCATCTGGATACCAATTAGTTATCTTAGCAACATTTTTCAGGCGTGGCGTTAATTGTTTAACTACGTTTTTCTAAAAGTAGCTCATACTTGAGAAAGCGACCAACCAACGAGACCTAGTGGTAGTAATATCTGATAAAATAAAAACCAACAACAACATTCCCTGTAATTACATAGCAGTGAAATTTTATAACATTTCAACAATTACTTGAAAATCGGACTCAAATTCTTCAAAATGCATATTTGTGCTGACAATTTCTTGAACAAGTTTGAAATTAGATTAAAAAAAAACGCACACACCAAATCTATATAAAATGAAAATTTAGAATATAACAAAATAAAAATAACCCTAGAAAAATCACGATAGTTTTTTTTTTTTTCTTAGGAAATTGGAAAATGTGGTCTATGAATTTAAGGGGAGTGTCCAATTTTAATGATAATTTTAAGAAAGGAACATAAATGTAGGGCTAGCGTAGCTTTTTTCCAGCCCAAAACCATTTATCTTACAAGTTGTAATAAATTCAATCAATTCTGGCTCTATAGAAAGGCCATCTACATTAAATAGTTCTGTTACTGCCGAACTTGGCATTCTCAAGTAACACGGGGGACATTTAATGGCTTTAATTATGTTGTCACATGTTATACTAAACTGTAATGATGATTTGGTGGTCACGGACCATCTGACATATATTCGGCATAAGGTAATACTATCTTTGTGTCAACAATCTTACGACAATAATTATTTATTCCAGATTACAACAATGGCATCATTTCCAACCCTGGTATTTCCTCAAGTGGCAGCTGATACTGTAAACAGGAAATTTGCAACAATTCCCTATTTGCATTAAGTATTCTACCAACAAAAATTAAACTGCAACCAATGCTTGAAATCAACCAATCGAAAAGTTTTTCTATAAATTCAGGGGTTGCTTTCGGTTTTCAGTCAACAGCCATTTTCAAAATATTATTTCTTGATTCTGAATTTTTATTTGTCCATAGATTAGCTTTTGCAAGTTCGGCTGTCCGGGGTTATCCTACATAATTGTTCAATCTGTCGTTGAAAGATTGATTACAATACGTGGTAAACAATGTGTGTAGATATATGGTTTCATGACAAATCAAAAATATAAAAACAACAAACATATTTACAATTGTTTATTACTGTACTGAGTAATCTTTGATTTTGGTAATCTTTTGGTTTCATGACAGAACGGAAAAATTAAATGCAATAAAATGATACACATAATTACGATTGTTGATCACTGAGTAATCCTTGATTTTGGAAAAAATGTACTAATAAATCAAAAGATTTTTTGTTTTAAAATAAAAAAGGATCGCAGGTGAATAAAGAGCACCTACTGTTTAACACTTAACAAAAAAACAAACAAACAAACAAAATAAAACAAATATAAAACATTAATGCAGTGAATTGTTACACAGTGTTATTTGGCACATATTGGGTTGGACTAGTGTTTTGCTGCCATGTTGGGAATGGTGGCATGTTCCATGGTCTCTGCATTGGGATGTACATGTTCATTTGAGATGGATGCCAAGGAATGAATGGCAGTGGCATCATATTATAATAGACAGATTGTTATTGTTTTGTGGTTGTACTTGACAAATGTCTTAAATGGACGGGTTTGGCAATGGGCGTGTAATATCAAGATTGTGTCTCTTATTGATTGATGTGGTGGTGCAGAAAAAGGACGGCTTGTATTGGTTGACCAGGAGCAACAGCAGCAAGGTGTACAACAATATGCAGTTCCGATTCAACCCTTAAGAAGATCAGGAAGAAGACGACGACCTGTAAATAAACTTACTTTATGATAAAATCTATACAAATTACATCATTTCTAAAACTTCAGTGCACAGCTTCTGCACATGAACACCATACTGATCTCCTCCTTTTTCCATCACCATCTGAGCTAATGATTTCATGAATAAAATGAGTATTAACACCCCAGCTGAAATTATGGATTTTGACAAAGTCTCGCTGTAATGTACTAAGTTATGTTATAGGGACACCAATATTCCAGATAGTCCCCTCCTTTGGTCACATTGTGAAGTATGTCCATTTTATGTTTACTCATAGCTGTAGTATTCCCTGTAGTTGCTTTGGCATACTTTTCAACATTCAGATTTACAATTCCAGTAAAGTGCTTCATTCTATTGAAATAAGCCCATTTATAATACCACTCTTCATGGCAATTAGCATTGAGCCTATGGAAAAATAATCGACATGGAGTATATTCGAACTGAGTTTTCATCCTGAATTGCATTCGGAACCAAGCTACTAATTATTTATGAGATTACTTAATAAGAATTATGCATGCAAAATGCCAAGCTGGATCCATGTGCAATGCATATAAAAAATTAAAAAAAAGGTTTTTTTTTAAAATGAAAATTCGGTGTATTAATGTTATTGTGTTATGTAATCTGCCTCGTTTATCGAAATTTTATTGATTCATACTTGCAAATTATATCTTTTTATACATCAAATTCTCAGTAAATTTGGTTTTGCTAGTATTTTAGACCTTAGTTTAGTAAGTAGATGCCATATATATTTTTTTGTTGGTTTCTTTGATGTAAAATGTGTTTTTATGCATTTGAAACAACATAAATTAGCCTTAAATTATAATTAAATGCTTTTAATAATCATCTGTGCACATGTAAATAAAAATATCTTCCTAAGAAATTTGATCACCTATTTTCCAATTTCTTTGTATTTTTATCCTTGTTTATTTCCTGTTGTTACCTCTGTTATATCTTTTGATTTTGTTTCTACCAATTAACAGAATTGGTCTATTATGGAAAAGGGTTACCCTTTCGATATGTTTCAGGAGCACCTATAACCGTTCTACACAACTGACACTTGGACAAGGATGTTTAATAAAGGAATCGAACAATCGCCTGCCAGAGTTAAAATATAACAGATACATGTATCTTTAGTTTTAAAGGCATTTCTTTACTGCTTAGTTATTCTTGTTTAGCTTCTATTAAGTAGGGAAAGTTTTCACAATAAATTCCGAGTTGGCCAAACAGCTCATTAAAATTTTTGTAGTCGGATATAACACATGTTATGGTCTCATGTTCATTTACTCCATTTCCTTTCGTAAAATATTGTGTGTTGTATTACATGAACAATGTCCAGAGTCAGGAAATTTTGTCTTGTCTCTTTTCTAGTCAGTTTCATTTATGTCTGTACGAGTCTAGGATAATGTTTCGCTGAACTTTATTTATTTAGGGCCGACTCCGGCCTGCCGTTGGGTGTGGGGTTTCCGCACCGTTCATCGAGTAACTACTCCATTTCGGGTCGTTATCTCTTTGACACATTCCCCGTTTCCTTTCTTTTTTCTATTGTAATCGATTGCTCATGATGACTTCAAAGATGGAGAAGAACAACAACAATTAAGTGTTGTTCTGATTATTTAACTTTACTGTTTTTTTAACATGTGCATGTACTTCATATCAACAATTATTAGCCTCCTAACATGTCAAAGTCTCTTATGTTGTTATTCATTCAAAATAAAAAAAATTACGAACCTTCACAATTGTTCTTATATATTCTATATAAATAGAAAATTCTGTTCTGTTGATGTTTTCGTCAATATGTAAAAGAAAGGAAACGGGGTAATTGTCAAGGAGACAACATCCCATCTCCAGGTTAAAATGACCCAATGTTTTCATTTCATCATTATATACAAACGCACACTAGTATTAACATGTTTTAATATACAAGTTTATATCTTCTTTCAATAAAGTTTTTGTACTGTTCTTCACGTATAAGTCTTTGTCTTTTGTTTTCATGTATCGATCTCTGATATTCGATTGCCACTGACATGTTTTGTATTCTTTTGTCCACTTTCTTGATGCAATTCCTTCAGGAGTCCTAACTCGTACTGGTCAATATTTATGTTTGTTATGACCCTAAAAATAAAATGCATACATTGTATATGCTAAAATCGCAATAATTAGAATATCAAAACCAACTTCGGTATTTAGTTATCTGAACAAATCTTCTGTCAGAGGAGCTTATCTTTCTCTCTCAAATTATCTCGTTTCCTCTGTTTCCAATGGGAAAACCCATTTGCTCATTAACTTAAATTATTACAAATATAAATAAATATAAAAATAAAATTTTGAACAGACAGTCTAAAAATATGAAACAAACAAAAACCTAATATTAATTACAATAATAACAAGTTTGATCAAGTTTCATGCATACATTTTCTCGGATAGAGTAGGTCCCATACTTGCTTGCCATTTCAAAAGTGACAACAAAAGTCCAAAGAAAAATACAAGTATGGTATAAACTGAAAAAATATCAAAACAGACTGGATGGTAGAAAAAAAATCAACAAGTATATGACAAAAGAGGCACTACCATTTTAATTTCCTGTATATAAAATAACCTTTACAAATCTTGACCCGATGTTTATATACCCCAGGTTATAGACAAAAATTATCACTGATAAAACGATGATATACACATATTCCATTTGGCCTGTCCCATAATTTTAAAATATATTTATTGATTAAAGGCTTCATGTAAGTGTATGGGACTGGACAATCCGCCACCTCCAAAAAGCTAGAAGGTGATATCAATAAATTTATGAAAATTTGTGAGGTGTCTTAATTTAACCTATAGAATAGAATAGAATATTTATTTCTTTCCAAATTAGGTCCCCAGGAGGGCATTTACATTGAACAATCATAATTTGATACAAACATACTACTACACAATTGGACAATATACAAACAATCAATAATAATTATACAAATAAGCTATAATAATAATTATTATAATATTGTTAGCATCAAGATATTCATGAAATAAAAAGTGGGGGTCCATGTGCAAACTTTAAGCCAATTGAAATCTTTCAAAAATTCAAAAATGTGATAAGTGAGCCACCTTAAGCAATATTTTTTGCAGAAGAAGGTATAGTAATTATAATAATACAAAATAATAATACTAAATATTTTAAAAACTATAAAATCCCATAATGACATACGAAAATTTGCAAAAGAACACAATTTATCAACACACCTAAGCACTTCGCTTGAGCTGTAACTATAGCAGTAAGAGTTTTTAATTTGGAATTCTCTTGTCTATATCCACTATGTTGTTGTTTATGACAAGAATATACAGACAAACTACCAAAAATCGTCAAACGAGACCAAAATATTCATTCCTTGGAGAAGAGATTGTTGAAATGAAAGGAGTAGAGCCACGAAGGGCCAAAATCGGCCCAATGTCAGATCTTGACAGTATTTGTGTTTTTTATAGAGGACACTATTATTTGCACAAAAATACCTTCAATCCCCAAAATGAACACACTATGTTGCCATGACAACGGCTTTTTATAGTTTGTATCTACACCTTGAATTCTCTTTTTTCTATTAAATTTAGCCGTGATAAAACTACATACATCGAATACATTGCTATATACAAGGTATTTAAATTATTTGGAACATATATGAAAATCTTTATGTCGTTGGTTCTCTCGTTGCCATAGTGACTGCTGTTTTATTACCAAAAAATGATATAGAATGCTTATTACAGATGTTATTTCACAAATATTTTCGCGCAAAACATTCATGTTGATTGACTTAAAATGGAATAAAATGTTTACAAATAATTTAAAACCAAGCTAAGTAGTAGAATTCTTGACAACTGTCATAATGTTGCCATAGCAACGGGCAATCTTGTGCCAAAAACGTATTTTTGCATTCAGTGCTACCAAATTACAAAGTTATCTCTTAAATCCAGCATGTCGAATAAACAAATTGGATCAAAGCATTTACCAACACTTTGGTCTAGTAAGTCAATTTGAATATAACTGTTGTACCGTTACCATAGCAGCGGGCAAAATTGGGTCAAACCCTTTTTTTGTAGTCAATGTGTTCTGAAAGCATATCCAAAATCGAGGTAAAGGTAGAATAATAAAACAACTGACAGAAGTGTCAGAAAATTTCACAATTAGGTTTATTATAAGTCCAGTTCAAACATTAATGTCATGACAACCCAAGTATTGTTGCCATGATAACGGAGAGGAAAGAAATCTACAGTTAATCTCCCAAACAATGCATGCCGACTGACCACATTAGGATCAGAAAGTTGATGGAAATTACGAAAATATTGTCTCAGCTCATAGTAAAGCAAACCCAACGATAAGAAAGTACATTTACCAAAAGTACTAGATGATGCCATAAAGGATGTAAGAGAAGCGGATGTGTCTCTTTCGGATGGGATGTAAACTCAGGTCCACGTGTTGGAAGAAATGCCACGCTTCCTGCACGTTAAAGAACCCTTGTAGCAAGCTCTTTTTGGGGTGGTCCGTAGGTGATCGGCTACAAGGCTAAATTCCCCGCCCTTGACGATTTCATCCTACTTTTCCAGTGGCAGTCAGAATTTCCCGTCCCATGGCCCTTTTCATACCTCAAAGTGATTATTTATTAACAAACTTGTTCTCGTCTTGATATAGCTGAAATATTGCTGAGTAGACGTTAAACAATATTCAATCAATCAATCAATCTTTTCAACCTGCAAATACTTTCAGTATTTTGACTCCGTTTTGTCATTAAAACCCGATTTAATTTGGAAACATGCATATTTTTTTTTTGTAAATTATGTTTAAAACTAATGAGAATCTTTCTCGTGCAAATCTCTGTACTTAGCTAAGTTTGGATATCCATTGGTCAATAGTTCTAATCACTCTCAGAAATAATGATAATTATGTCATATCAATATTAATATGCAGACTAAGAGTTACCTAGAAATCCTTCATGCTATCTACTGTAAACCTTTCAACTTTTGAAATGACTTTAGCCCTGAAAGTTGGAGGTATGGTTCACTATCGCTGCTTAAAGAAAGCTTAAACCAATTTTGATTTAAGCACAAAATGAGGGTGAGAGAAAACTAAATATACTTCACACCAGATGGAGACATCATTGAAGTGCTCTTCATACAATCCTTGCGACCATTCATGCTACAAACTACTCCGATTGTCCATGTGGTGTTACTGATGAGGATGCCATTCATTTCAAAACAAAAGATGTGTAAATAATGCCAAAATTAATACCGGTAATTGCACGTGGAGATACTATAGTAATGACAATTTGTGTGATAAAATGAATTATTTTTTTTAGTATATATGCATACTTTCATAAGACAAACAAATCGATTCGTGTGATGTATGCTAGCTTCTATTCACCTATACCCTTTCTTCTCATATACGCTTACTTATCCACTGCTAAAAGTTGTATTCTGTATGTGTATATCTACTATGCTGCCATAAATTTCTGTGATTAAAGGAGGGCATATTTCAATTGGTGTAATTGTTGCCAAATCCTATTGTATTTCAATGCAATAAACTATTATTAAACTGAATTTGGGATATACACTGAAAATTTAGTTTTTGAAAATTTTTGTGGATAGTGTCAAAACGTATACATTGCATTAATATGTGCCACGGAAGTTATTCGCTGCATTTGGAATGACACTGACTGTCCAGCAGCTGTAAACCCTATCACTGTACATGTCCGAAAAAACGCCAAAATTACATCATTACTCAAAGGACATTAGTTTCATAGAACAGAAAAAAATAAAGGGCTACGCCGAGCGCAGCATGATACGACCGCAGCATCTCGATCACTGAAATTTCAACAAAAGTAGTTCAAAATGAGTGTGGACACAGTACAGAGCGTGACACAATAATTAGAAGGACACAAAAAGAGGCTTGACACAGTTATTAGCTGGAAACAAACTACGGAAAAAATCAACCCTTTTGATCACTTATTGAAAAAAAAACTGTAAGAGCTATGCAAAATATGTTACTATCAACTAACACTTTACATCCATAGAAATAAAAAAAAATCCATCGAAATCTGATTAAAAATAAAGATTTGACATATTTAGAAAAAATGCAATTTTGGCCCCTTTGACCCTTTGTAGCTCGGAAAAGGTAAGAGCTACGCCAAATCCTTTGGCATACTAATGAAAGCGTGGATCAAGAGGAATCCAAAGAAAAAAAAAGATTTGACATATTTAGAAAAAAAACTGCATCAAAATCGGACTTAAAAAAAAAAATTTTTTTTAGATTAGCCCCTGTTGGGCCCCATTTATCTCGTAAGCGGTACACGCTACGTAAAATCCGTTGGCTTATTCAGATTGGAAATTTCCTCAGATGCATACTGAAACAAACCCCATCAAAATCCAATAAATAATAAAGATTCTACAATCAAATATGTGAAGATACCCAATTTAACCCTTTTTTGGTCCCTAATTCTGAAATGGGTTGGGCCAAAAACTAAAGGAAAAAATGTTTCTCAAGAATGTTCTAAGAAACATCATACTAAGATTTGAAAACAATCCGTCCACTAGAACCAAAGTTATGCTGTCCACAGACACGAAAATACCTAATTTAACCCCTTTTTGGCCCCTTTTTTGCCTCTTTTTCAAAAACGGGTTGGGCAGGGAACGCAAAATTTAAAACCCGGGCTAAGCTTGTGCCAACAAACATCATGCTAAAATTTGGTAACAATCCGTTCACTAGAACCAAAGGTATGCTGTCCACCGACGCCGACGCCAGCGCCATACCATAATACGACCGCAAAATTTTTGCGGTCGTATAAAAATTGAGTACAGGATTTATAAATTTTCACGTTACATTTGTTTCTAATATGAACTTTCAACATGAGATAGTTGAACAACGAACTTCAAAATTGACTGTTTCTATATCGTCATTATCAGTTTCCATCATTATTGGGAAACAGTTACAATGGTCATGAAATATTTAACATTTAGTTTTACCTCTTTTCGGCTACATTTGTATTCGTTCTTGAAAACCATAAAAACATCAAATTTTACATTCTGCATGAAATTGTGCAAATCTTGCTTTAATTCGTGAAGTAATTATTTTTTGTTACTTAGAAAAACGGTTTTGGTAGGAGCTGGTTTATAGTAAAGGGTATGGATTTAATGAAAATTCAGGTCTTTTAGATGCATTTTGTAGTTTCTAATCCTGTAAAAGTAATACAGTGCACCTACATTGGTTTGATTTGGGTTACAAAAACAGGAAAACGGCAAACACCTATCTTAGTTTTTTAACTGACGTCGCTTAATCAGAATAAGGCCTTATCAGTTGATTCTATGTCTGACACTAGTGATCGCATATATGTAAAACTACACGACAAAGAATTGATTTGAAATCAATAAACAATAAATGATACATTATTTTTAGACATTTTGTCATTTTGCAACGAGTTTTGCAATGCATTTTCAATTTGAAATGCGGCTTAAAATCCGCATGGCGGAGTACACCAAACCATCTTCCTTTCTGGAAACGGATATGAATGAAAATAAAGTATAGAATGAAAATAAAGTGTAAAACCCCGAAGAGCTTGGACGGTGATGACTAACAGAATGACAACAAATTGGAGACAAAAATGAAAGGCAAAACATACAATAAATTAGTAGTCAGAAAATGCCCGCGGTTTCGGCTCAATTAGCTGAAGTCGTCAATCCAGCTGGAAATTATACTGTCGCGTGACAAAACCAGTATCGTACCCAATAGGTCAGTTTCCATGTGGATTAAGTAAATATTCTTGATTATTTTTAGCTGTCCACATTATCGTTGAGAGACAAGTAATGACCAAGATTCTTCAAAACGATACATTTTAAATGTATGCATTTAAAAACATATATAGTCATCTGGTGTGTTTTGATCAGGGGGGAAAAATTAAAACTGCCAAAGGCATATTTAATACGGTATTTCATTTACTTCGAAATTAACAATTATTGGCAGTACAGTGGAACCTGTCTAATCCGACACACTCTGGTACCATAAAAATGTGTCGGATTATACAGGATGTCGGAATACTCAGGTTTAAAAAACATGCAAAAGCCATCTTTGGGACCATTACATTATGTCGGATTTGACAGGATGTTGGAATACTCAGGTGTCAGATTAGACAGGTTCACTGTATGTCGTATTGGACATACTAGAACAACACATAGTTTTATCCTCAACAGTGATGATCGACCTGAGTGTATTCCATGCAATTGTCCTTATACAATTCAACATGTTTTAATTGAATGTGTGGATGTTNCTTTTTGGGGTGGTCCGTAGGTGATCGGCTACAAGGCTAAATTCCCCGCCCTTGACGATTTCACCCTACTTTTCCAGTGGCAGTCAGAATTTCCCGTCCCATGGCCCTTTCCATACCCCAAGAAATTATTTATCAACAAACTTGTTCTCGTCTTGATATAGCTGAAATATTGCTGAGTAGACGTTAAACAATATTCAATCAATCAATCAATCGATTGCCACTGACATGTTTTGTATTCTTTTGTCCACTTTCTTGATGCAATTCCTTCAGGAGTCCTAACTCGTACTGGTCAATATTTATGTTTGTTATGACCCTAAAAATAAAATGCATACATTGTATTTGCTAAAATCGCAATAATTAAAATATCAAAACCAACTTCGGTATTTAGTTATCTGAACAAATCTTCTGTCAGAGGTGCTTATCCTTCTCTCTCAAATTATCTCGTTTCCTCTATTTCCGATGGGAAAACCCATTTGCTCATTAACTTAAATTACAAATATAAATATATAAAAATACAATTTTGAACAGACAGTCTAAAAATATGAAAACAAACAAAAACCTAATATTAATTACAATAATAACAAATTTGATCAAGTTTCATTCATACATTTTCTCGGATAGAGTAGGTCCCATACTTGCTTGCCATTTCAAATAAAAGTGACAACAAAAGTCCAAAGAAAAATACAAGTATGGTATAAACTGAAAAAATATCAAAACAGACTGGATGGTAGAAAGAAAAAAAAAATCAACAAGTATATGACAAAAGAGGCACTACGATTTTAATTTCCTGTATATAAAATAACCTTAACAAATCTTGACCCGATGTTTATATACCCCAGGTTATAGACCAAAAAATATCACTGATAAAACGATGATATACACAGATTCCATTTCGCCTGTCCCATAATTTTAAAATATATTTATTGATTAAAGGCTTCATGTTAGTGTATTGGACTGGACAATCCGCCACCTCCAAAAAGCTAGAAGGTAATATCAATAAATTTATGAAAATTTGTGAGGTGTCTTAATTTAACCTATAGAATAGAATAGAATATTTATTTCTTTCCAAATTAGGTCTCCAGGAGGGCATTTACATTGAACAATCATAATTTGATACAAACATACTACTACACAATTGGACAGTATACAAACAAGCAATAATAATTATACAAATAAGCTTTAATAATAATTATTGTAATATTGTTTGCATCAAGATATTCTTGAAATAAAAAGTGGGGGTCTATGTGCAAACTTTTTTAAGCCATTGAATTGGAGAAAATACGAGGAGTTCCAAAATCTTTCAAAAATGTGATAAGTGAGCCACCTTAAGCAATATTTTTTGCAGAAGAAGGTATAATAATTATAATAATACAAAATAATAATACTAAATATTTTAAAAACTATAAAATCCCATAATGACATACGAAAATTTGCAAAAGAACATAATTTATCAACACACCTAAGCACTTTGCTTCAGCTGTAACTATAGCAGCAAGAGTTTTTAATTTGGAATTCTCTTGTCTATATTTTCTATGTTGTTGTTTATGATAAGAATATACAGACAGACTATCAAAAATCGTCAAACGAGACCAAAATATTCATTCCTTGAAGAAGAGATTGTTGAAATGAAATTTGAAGACTTTATAAACAAAAAAACAAAAAAACACGACAAAACCCATTAATATTTTTAGGAGTGATGGTTTTCATCAGAAATTTCATAGTTCAACAATTACAACAACAACAACCAAGAAATCCACAACCAAGATATCTACCTCAACGACCAAGAAATCTACCTCAAAGTCCAAATATCAACCCCCTTTAAGAAGATCTGCAAGAACACGACGGCCACCAAATAGACTAAATTTTTTATTATATTATTTTATCATACATAATATAATTCATCCATTTTCTTTCACTTCGATGACTTCATTCTCATTCACCCATAATTTTTTATTATATTATTTTATTATACATAATATAATTCATCCATCCATTTTCATTCACTTCCATGACTTCATTCTCATTCACCCATTTCTGAAATGAAAAAAAAAATGAAGTCTTAAGTTTTATTATAGAAATTGTTAATTTTTACCAACTGAAATGTTCATTGAAAAAAAATGTCTCTTTTATTTAATATTACAATACTTAAAAAACATGTGACTTGAAATCATGAACTTTTTGTTATGTATGTATTGTGTTAGACTCTTTCTTCAGTTTTGTTTTTAACAGCCAATAAAAAAATCATGAGAATATTGATATACACAATTCAATAAAAAAAAAAAAAAAAAAAACTACTAACCTTAGACAATACTAACAAGTATTTAATCATCTGATCCTAAAAAAAAATCAAAAATTATTAATCATGCATCAACATTTTTAATTTTTGTATTTACTGACTTATTTCTTTTTATATTCAAGTATATTACAACTTTGTTTTGTCTTGTTTTGAACTTGGAATTTTTTACCATGCACATCTTTTATCTCCAGTTGGTCATCTTTTTCATTTGTTTTTGAGTAATTCACATTGATTGTGTTATTGTTATATGGTTTATGATTTATTATGGTGCTATTGTCAACTAAGTATATCTTTGGAAAATATGTCTAACGTTCATACTTTTTGTTTTATTGTGTAATTCAGACACTTGGCATGCAAATTCCAAATACTTCAAAGGAATCTAACTAACAATAAGTATATGCACACACACTCATCTTTTGAAAATTGCAAAATGGCCGTGGTTGCCATGGAAACTGAAAGAAGGCGGGAAAATTCAAAGGGCCTCAAATCGGATGAAACTTAATAGGAAGGTTGTTTAGCATCCAATGAAATGATTTTAGTCATCAGAATTTTCAAAATGGTTGCCGTTTTTCCCTACCATTAAAACCTACCAAACAATTGAAAAAAAAATACCAATAATGTACATGATTAACTGTAAAAATAAATGCAGTTACATCCATTAAAAATCACATTATGGAATTACTGTATCAACTGTAAAGAACATTACAAGGATATAGAGTAAGAGCAGCAACTGAAAAAAAAATCAAGAACATGGAGTAAATGCAGTAACTTAAAAAAATATTACTAGAGTAAATGCTGTAACTACAATCATGTGACAAGAACATGGAGTAAAACTAGAAACTACAAAAGGTTTAATATCGCCCGTTTTACCAGGATAGAGAGAAAATATAGGAACTGCAAAAATATCATAGGAATATGGAGTACATGCAGTAAACGCAAAAAACAAATATCACCAGAATATGAAGTAAATATAAAATAATATCAGGATATCGATAAAATGTAGTAACTACAAAAAAATCACTAGTGACTTCAAAAAATATAACCAGAATTTGAATAATTGCAGTAGTAACTGTAAAAATATTACCACAATATTGAGTAAATGTAAAAAGAGCAAAAAAAAAACCAGCAACTTCAAAACACCCAATTATTTTGAAAATAGCCGAATTCTACAAATCACTTGTAGCATTAGGCAAAGAAGTCATTTATGTTTGGATCCCTAGTCATATGGGGATCTATGGAAACACAGTTGCTGACCAGGAAGCCATCCTAACAGAGGACCCCGAGGGAACCCCGGGATATAGAAATAGGACCCAGTATCTCCGGCTTGCGGGGTGTGACCCCTCCTAAACGGAGGCTGACCCCGAGGGTCCCGGGATATAGAAATAGGACCCATTCCGTGGTTGTGCGGGATTATTAAATACACAACCCATCTTTCGGATGGGATGTAAACTCAGGTCCACGTGTTGGAAGAAATGCCACGCTTCCTGCACGTTAAAGAACCCTTGTAGCAAGCTCCTTTTGGGGTGGTCCGTAGGTGATCGGCTACAAGGCTAAATTCCCCGCCCTTGACGATTTCACCCTACTTTTCCAGTGGCAGTCAGAATTTCCCGTCCCATGGCCATTTCCATACCCCAAAGTGATTATTTATCAACAAACTTGTTCTCGTCTTGATATAGCTGAAATATTGCTGAGTAGACGTTAAACAATATTCAATCAATCAATCAATCAGGAAGCCAAGGATGCACTAGATGATGAGATGGCGGATTGTCCAGTACCGTACACTGACATGAAGCCTTTAATTGTTAAATACATTTTAAAGTTATGGCAGGCCAAATGGGATCTCCAAATAAATAATAAACTGCATGGAATACAGTCAGACGTCGGTAAACAAATTTGTTCCTGTGGTAAAAACCGTAGGGAACAGGTAGTGTTGACCCGATGTCGTATTGGACATACTAGAACAACACATAGTTTTATCCTCAACAGTGATGATCGACCTGAATGTATTCCATGCAATTGTCCTTATACAATTCAACATGTTTTAATTGAATGTGTAGATGTTGCCGATATCAGGCGTGATTTTTATTCTGCTGATTGTCTTAAAGACCTATTTACAAACGTCCGCAGGCGACAAAATCGTTCAATTTTTAAAAGCAATCAATTTATTTAGTAAGATTTAAATAGATCAATTTTAAACAAGTTTCTAATTTCTAATATTGTTATTGTTAAACCAAAAATTTACTATTATGTTTTTTAACATTTTACACATTTGTTTTACTTGTATAAAGCTATATGGTTTTATATTAATATTTTATGTATTTATTAGAATTTTTCAATAAACCCAACAGTTCTCGCCACAATATAGCTGAAATATTGCTGAAGTTGGCGTAAAACATCGATCAATCAATCGATCAATCAAATATTTACCAGAATTTGAGTAAATGCACTATCTGTAAAAACATTACCAGAATATGAAGTAAATGTAAAATTCAACCAGAATATGGAGTAAATGTAAAAAAAAGCAAAAATATCCGAATATGTGGTAAAGGCAGTAACAGTAAAAAATATAACGAGAATATAGGGTAAATGCGGTACTTACAAAAAATTATCAGAATACTGAAATAAAGGCAGGAACTACACAAATATTCCCACGATATAGGCTAAATACAGTAACTGTATAAAAAAATACCAGGATATGGAGTAAATACAGTAAATATAAAAAACACCAGAACACGGACTAAACGCAGTAACTGCAAAAATGTTTTAGGCAGATTGAGGCAATACAAGTGAACTTCAATAAAATACATTCTTATGTGGTTTTCAAACAAAATTGGCTTACCGTTATAAGTTGGCGAATTTCCCTCACCATTTCTTCCATACTTCTTTTTATTTCATTGATCTCCAGGAACTCGTTGAGAATAAGATCGATTTAACCCCCACTGAGGGTCAAAATATTTTGTAACAAACGCACTTCCTTGTCAATCTGAGTTTCTTGAAGTTGAATAAAACAAAAACAAAAATTTGACTGCAATCAAATATTGAAGAAATTGATTAACATTAATCATTTTGGAAAAAAAAAATGCAACTGTAACTTCTAAAAGTAGATAAGTGAAGATTATTTCCAACAAAATTCATCTTATATAGCAAACAATCGTTACTATATCAATTGATCAAGTCAACCATCATGGAAATAGAGCTAAAGGGGGTAAACGAACACAAGTATAGACGTTTTCTTCCAACCTGAAAGTAGGAAATCTTAAAACACGAACCATAATCCAAAACAATAAAGGTTATGGCAATAAAAGTATGCATAAATGTCAAATAATTTTTTTTATAATTCAGTTTATCGCAGTGTATACCGCTGGTACTTAAAAAATTATTACTTTTAAAGGACGTAGATCACAGCACATAAAATAACTCAAACATAGTGGAAAGACTTAACCTGTCAAATCAATATTGGAAGGTCGCTACACATAAAATTTAAACAGCTTCAAGCAGTATTAGAGAAACACATGTAGGATACATATACCAATAACAGGGTAAGAAGTACTCGAACGAGGGAGTGCTGATAAACATGCTTACACGTAATGTACATTCAAACATGAAACCTGTGCACATCTTACCCTCAGGTCCACGTGTTGGAAGAAATGCCACGCTTCCTGCACGTTAAAGAACCCGTCCCATGGCCATTTCCATACCCCAAAGTGATTATTTATCAACAAACTTGTTCTCGTCTTGATATAGCTGAAATATTGCTGAGTAGACGTTAAACAACATTCAATCAATCAATCAGGATATGGATAAAATGTAGTAACTACAAAAAATCACTGGTGACTTCGAAATATATAACCAGAATTTGAATAATTGCAGTAGTAATTGTAAAAATATTACTACAATATGGAGTAAATGTTAAAAGAGCAAAAATAACCAGCAACTTCAAACTATTTACCAGAATTTGAGTAAATGCACTATCTGTAAAAACATTACCAGAATATGAAGTAAATGTAAAATTCTACCAGAACATGGAGTAAATGTAAAAAAGCAAAAATATCCGAATATGTGGTAAAGGCAGTAACAGTAAAAATGTAACGAGAATATAGAGTAAATGCGGTACTTACAAAATATTATCAGAATACTGAAATAAAGGCAGGAACTACGCAAATATTCCCACGATATAGACTAAATACAGTAACTGTATAAAAAAATACCAGGATATGGAGTAAATATAAAAAAACACCAGAACACGGACTAAACGCAGTAACTGCAAAAATGTTTTAGGCAGAGTGAGGCAATACAAGTGAACTTCAATAAAATACATGTTTATGTGGTTTTCAAACAAAATTGGCTTACCGTTATAAGTTCTTCCATACTTCTTTTTATTTCATTGATCTCCAGGAACTCGTTGAAAATAAGATCGATTTGACCCCCACTGAGGGTCAAAATATTTTGTAACAAACACACTTCCTTGTCATTCTGAGTTTCATGAAGTTGAATAAAAAACAAAAATTTGACTGCAATCGAATATTGAAGAAATTGATTAACATTAATCATTTTGAAAAAAAAATTCAACTGTAACTTCTAAAAGTAGATAATTGAAGATTATTGCCAACAAAATTCATCTTATATAGCAAACAATCGTTACTATATCAATTGATCAAGTTTCTTTTTGATCAGACAGCCATCATGGAAATAGAGCTAAAGGGGGTAAACGAACACAATATAAACGTTTTCTTCTAACCTGAAAGTAGGAAATCTTAAAACACGAACCATAATCCAAAACAATAAAGGTTATGGCAATGAAAGAAATGTCAAATTATTTTTTCATAATTCAGTTTAGCGCAGTGTATAACGCTGGTACTTAAAAATTATGACTTTTAAAGGACGTAGATCACAACACATAAAATAACTCGAACATAGTGGAATGGGAAGGTCGCTACATATAAAATTTAAACAGCTTCAAACAAAGTTGTATTAGAGAAACACATGTAGGATACATATGCCAATAAGAGGGTAAGAAGTACTTGAACGAGGGAGTGCTGATAAACATGCTTACACGTAATGTACATTCAAACATGAAACCTCTGCACATCTTACCCTCCTTGGACAACGGATTGAATGCTGTGGAAAACTGTACCAGTCCGACCTACACAGTCGCAACTGTAATAAGTATAACATTAGCGGTGAGTAACGAGACATCATCACACACACCTCCTCGAACGTTAGCTTAGCGCACAAACGTACGACATCGGTCTCGAACCAACTCAAGATTTCGCTGCCCGATGATTTCGTCACAAAAGCAATATATGTTAAATGTTTTGAAATCATTCTCATCCCACAAGGCATCGAATAAAATGTTCTGAATTTAATTAAAACATGTGTTGGTATTTTTATAAACATATCTCCTATTTTCATGCTGTAATAGTTTTATATTTATATTTTATATATTTATTTATCGAAATCGTTCAATAAATTTACAGTTCTCGTCATAATATAGCTGAAATATTGCTGCAGTTGGCGGAAAACATGTTTAGAACTTGTCAGAATGATACTTGAGTTGATTGACACAAATCAATAAACGGACATGCACTGATCAATTTTGCGGTTGAAAACGGTGACCTCCCGGGGTCATGCTTACCAGCGGTAAAGGGACGTTTTTGTGGGTGTGACCAAGCAAATGCGGGTCACTTGACAGGTATTCAATAAAACCTATATAATTTCGGACCGATGACGGAAACAGTGATTCCGTAATTAATTAAGTTAATTAGCTAAGTGCAGGCATAATTGCATATATGCCAATGAAATTTTAAAAGGGCACAACCATCACAACTTTTGGATATATGATGCTTAGTCGTAGTATCTGTTGTTTCTGCAGCAACCTGGCTAGCAAAAAGCGCCTCATTATTTTAGTAGTATAGATTTTTTCAAAGGGCGATTTATCAATAAAAGACTATTGATTTACAGTTCTATTGTTTTTGAGAGCTCTAATTTTGGCGCTATATATTTGTAAATATGTATCCATAAAACAAATTTCTGAATTATATGTTAATATAGGACGAACAAACATTTCGAATAATTTACATGAAGCATTTACAGGTATTTTACTAAAATTTCAGGTAAAGGACTTCATGGAAAATACTTGAATGCTCGTTTGGAAGCCGAGTACATGAGAAATTCTTGAAAGAGATTTTTTATACGCCCGTCTAATGACGGACGTATTATGGTATACCGATTGTCCGTCCGTCCGTCTGTCCGTCCGTTTCATATGTCGCGCTGTAACTTGACAACCCGTTGGCCAATTCACTTCAAACTTTGTAGAGGTATTGGATATGATGGCCTCACGATCTGTATACTTTTTCGTGAAATTTCCATTTTTCTTGCAAGAGTTATGGGACTTTATTCGTCAATTTTGAGGCATTTTTTTTACATGTCGCGCTCTAACTTGACAACCCTTTGGCCAATTCACTTCAAACTTTGCAAAGGTATTGGATATGATGGCCTCACAATCTGTATACTTTGTAGAGGTATTGGATACGATGGCCTCACAATCTGTATACTTTTTCGTGAAATTTCCATTTTTCTTGCAAGAGTTATGGGACTTTGTTTTCAATTTTAAGGCAATTTTTTTACATGTTGCGCTCTAACTGATAAGTACTTTGATCGGCTCACTTTAAACTTTGCAGATTAATTTCTTAAAGAGAAATCAAGCTTAATTAGGCAGTTACAGGTGCTTCTGAATTGAGAACCCCTTACCTAAATCACTTAAAGTTTTGAAGGGTGACGACGGGCGTATCATGCGACTTGGCGCAGCTGTTTATTAAAAAGACCGATGAGATTTAGAGCAGTAACCTAGACTCATACTACGGAAAGCCTCACCGCGAACCATTGTAGCCACACTGTGGAGAATACTGTGAAAGTACTATTGTTCGTGGGATTCCAATTTTCGTGGATTTCGTGGTTCGTTTCAACCCCGAATTCAAGTACCCACGAAATAGTGATTTTTATGAAAATCACGAAAATTGATATCCACGAATAAAAGTACTTCCACAGTAATTCAATATGTCTGTAAGGAGAGTAGACGCATTGAACGTCAAATAGTAGGCTAATTTTCCTGTCCATACGCATTACTACCTTTTTCCCAATGGCAATTCACACTCCCTGGTAGTCCCTTCCACCTTTGATTTTTTTTTAATTTTTTTTTTTGGAAAGGTATATATCAAAAAATTATTTTTGTCATTAAAACATTCCAAAACATTGTTGGAAACATTTATTTCAAATCCTTTAAAGCCAGTGTTCGAAAAACATCTGTTAGTTCCTTAATTTGAAAGATTTTTGGACAATGGTCAACAGACACTTTTGGCACAAAGTATTTGAAAATCGAATGCTCAGGTTTCTTTGACGCTTTTTATTTCCAATAATGTTATGAATTAAATCACACCAGCTGCTTTTCCGAAATGCGCGAATCAGCAATAGCAATTAATGAATTTGAAATCTATCAAATCAAAATAATTCCTTATATGTTTTAAAACCTGCATTTCTTATCGATGGAGACAGGGTGGCTTCTGCAGCTGTTTTTGGAGACCGTACAGCAACTCTCCGATTACCATCTTTTAGTTCTATATGTACTGCTGAAGCTAATGCTATTTACTCAGCACTTAAATTTGTAGCTTTATCGCAATCAAATAAGTTCATGATCTGTTCCGAAACAACGGCAGTAGAATACCGAAGGAACAAGGGAAGCGATGACTACAAAAATCGAAGTCCAAAGGCATGGCAAAAACGGCAACAGAGATTGATTGATTGATGTTTTACGCCAACTTCAGCAACAGAGAAAAACAAAGACAAAACAAGGACGCGAGACAGCTACAATGCACGGAAATATAAGGATAACATTTAGAACTAAGGCACTCATAGTGTGAATCCCATGAAAACCGGGAGTGACATCCATCAGGTGCTTCCGAAGGGTAAGCATGTCCTGTTTCACTATGGGACACCCGTCACACTATCAGCGAGGTAATCCAGGGTTGATGTCAAATCCGTGAAGACGTGATATATAGCTGAAATTTCATTTTGGACACAGACACGTCATATCTGTCAATGATGTCATAGTGACGGCCATAGAATTTCTGAAGGGATGAAAGTAAATAAGGCTGAACAAATCCCTGACTAAGCAGCTTTTGGACAGTGTTTTTGTAGCTTTCATGTCTATTGGCAATTGAAAGTCGAAAAACAAAACACCCAATTATTTTGAAAATAGCCGAATTCTACCAGTCACTTGTATTATTAGGCAAAGAAGTCATTTATGTTTGGATCCCTAGTCATGTCGGGATCAATGGAAACACAGTTGCTGACCAGGAAGCCAAGGATGCACTAGTTGACGAGATGGCTACATGTTCAGTACCGTACACTGACATCAAGCCTTCAATCGTGAAGTACATTTTAAAGTTATGACAGGCCAAATGGGATTTTCTTATAAATAATAAAGTGCATGGAGTACAGTCAGACGTCGGAAAAGAAGTCGGTTCCTGTGGTAAAAACCGTAGGGAACAGGTAGTGTGAACCCGATGTCGTATTGGACACACTAGAACAACAAATAGTTTTATCCTTAAAGGAATAGTTCATGGTAATTGACAGTTGAGCTCATTTCATTTTCAAAACTTTTAAAATGTTGTATGTGGTAATTTTAATGAACATCAGCATCATATAACGACTTTTAATAAGATTATCTCTGCAGGCAGACACTGAACCACCGATGTCGCCATATTGTAGAAGTCTTTTATGTGGTGATAACAAATGGTATAATTAATTCTCGGATTACTTCTCTGAGATTAGAGAATTCCGAAAACACCATGACGTCACAAAGTCGGTTTATCTCTCAGCATCACTGGCATCAGTACCATGTGTTTCGATTATCAAGAGATCATGTAAAATTTCCTTTATTTTTCATCAACATGCCTTCGTGTCAAGCTTTCAACTGGACGAATGAAAAAGGGAAATGTAACAAAAGTTTTTTTGTGATTCCCGATCCAACAAAAAGTGATGAAAAGAAGCGTTTGTGTAAACAATGGATAAACAATCTGAAAAATGGCAAACTACGGTTTGAAACGTTTACATTCAATAACAGCAAAGTTGTTTGTGAGGATCATTTCACTGAACAATCATTTGAAAGAAATCTGGTAGCAGAATCACTAAATTTTCTTCCGAAGAAAAAACGTTTAGTTCCGACAGCAGTACCAACATTGATAAACACCGAAAAAAGACCACATACGGCAAAAAGAAAATCAACTCATAGGTCAACTGTAGGTGTGCTACCACAAAGCAAAAGACAGAAAGCTCAGGTAAAATATAATATGAAAATTAAAAACGGGAATTTAGAAGTAGTTGTACTGTTCCGATCTCTCTTACCAAAATTGACCCCCCTTCTTTTCTCTTCTCAGAGACTTTTGTGACGATACAGACAGCCTATTGTAATAAAATGACAAAGATTTATTCAAAACCAATGTTTGGTGACTTATGTGGAAATTATTTTTCTTTCTTCATAAATGTTGGATATTAGCCACCCCCTTTTCTCCTTTTCAGTGCAAGCTATCACAGTCACACTCTCCATCATTTTATTGAACTAAAAAGTAGATGAGGCATCTTTTTACATCGTGAAAACTCTTCAAAATGAATCAGGGCACAGGTGATTGAGGACAGGGTCCTGAGTGGAGCCCCTAACCCCCCCCCCCCCCCCACCATTTAAAAAAATGTTTACAAAATTTTTTGGGCCATTTTTCAACTCAGATTACACATATTTACTGACCGTTTGCAGTTTTTCTGTCAGTATGTAAATATAAAAAATGTAAAAAAAAAAATGAAAAGGAAAGGGGTAGGTAGGGCTCAATACAGGACCCTGTACTCAAACACATGTGAGTAAGGGAGGTGAATTTCGCTTTTGTTAATGGAAATGGCAATAAAAAGGGTCGATGAGACACCCTTAAACAGATGAAGGATACCTGAGATACTAGAAATTAAGTTTTTATGACCTAAAATTATATTTTTTCCATATACATCACAATTTATGTTTTTAATTATATATACTTTCCAGATTAAGGAGAACCTGCGTCGTGAGCTCAGTGAAAAAGCCAGCACAAGTAAGGATTTGATTTGATCATGTGGCTATCCCTCCTCTCCAGAATTAGATGTAAGTATATTTCTGCATGCAGAGTTTTTACTCAACTTTAGATCATGAATACAGCTGCATGTGGCTATCCCTCCTCTCCAGAATTAGATGTAAGTATATTTCTGGATGCAGAGTTTTTACTCAACTTTAGATCATGAATTTCAATACATGTAAAATTGTGTTTTTGTCAGCTGGAGAAAAATAGTCATGTGCCTATAAAAAGACTTTGGCAAAGGACAAAGAACACTAAGGCCTCTATTTGGCCCTAAAATTAAAGTCAAATACATGTATGCAAGTAAAATTATCTCCTAAAAACCTGTTATATGATCAATTTTTTTAAAACAAAAAAGATGCCTTTCAATTTTTCATTTTCTAGATATATTTCAAACTGGCAAGCATTGGCCGCATTCTTTGACCAGAATGAAATTCTGCTTACAAGCTTTCTTTTTATAATTCTCAAACTTCTGCGAAATTTCATTCTGGTCAAAGCATGCGGCCACATTCATTTCTATTTAAAACTGTGTGAAAATATGTCAATTTTGATCTCACTTTGAATATTGCAATCCAGAGCAACTCCCATCCCCTTTATGTGAGTGTCGTAGCTTAGCTTTATATTAATTTGTTATACCAGTACACAATGATGATGGGACTAAGGACATCTGTACTGCCATGTTACCAAATTTCTGGATTAATACATAAGAGTATACTGTTTTGTTGTATGTGTTTGATTTCATGTAATTTTATGTGTTTTACATTATCCACAGAGTGATGACATTCCACATCAACATGTATCAAATGAGGTGGCATCAAATAATCCTCCAGATGAGTCTAGTTTGTGTGATTTAACAGCAGTTAAAGTAAGTAAATAGAACATTTTATTTTGCATCTACTTCCACCCTCTATACATTTGTAATCTTTTTTCACATCTATCCGATATATATGAAATGTTTTTCAAGGGATATTTAATTTATAATAGTATCAACAATACATGTAGCAAGGAGTGAGCACTTTCTGCCCATTACAAAGCACACACAAATTCATTACACATGTACAATGAACAATATCATATCCAGCTCTATATACTAGTAATATTATACAATTATGGCACTTCTACGAGATCAATATGGGGTTTAACGGAGCAATCAAGTAATATTGAACGAGGGTTTACCCCGAGTTCAATATTATCTTTTGCGCTCCGTTAAACCCCATATTGATCGAGTATAGAAGTGCCATAATTGTTTTATTATATTTGATTGACATGGCTCAAGTCACTGATTACAAACAAAAAAGGCGTGGTATATCTATTGTGGGTGTTAAAGGGGTGTGGCCGGAAAACGTCAATCAAAGTAAGTGTCCAATATGATGATTTATCATGTTCAACTGTGCAATATGATGTTTTATTGAGTAGATACATTTCAATACTTTATGCATAGAAATAAAAGTACAAATATAATAATACTAGATATATAGTGACACACATAGTATTTAGAGTTGTCACCAACATAACGACCACAATATATCCGTACAATTACTCCATATACTGCATGTACTGTACATTGAGTATTATTGCATACATTGTCATGATTGTAGGGTAAATGAAGCAGACTTTCTTAAAAAAGGTACATAAGAGAAACTATCATTCTGACCATCTGTATATAATTATGCCCATATCTCCCGATTTTATTTGCCAAGTTTTCTTACAATCATCTCGATGAGTGCCCCGTGATTGTATATATGTTGTATTGTCTTTTGGTCCCTTTGTCGGGCAACGGATGACAGTGTTTGTAAGAGTACTTTGCCAGATATTTTTATGTATGTTGACGATCCTGCATCTATGACATACAAGAGTGGACCCTAATAGATGTCTCGCCCGTCCCTGCTTTGTCGCTAAAACTGATGAGAAAAATCAAATTGGTCTAATCAGAAATACAAAACATGGGCTCTGGACCGTGAAATTGAGGTCAATGTCAAAAGCTATATGGCAAACTGACATGTACTAACCATAGTTCCCTGTCACTGAATGGTGATGAAATCAAAAATTCAACCAAAGTCATTCAACCATTAAATGTAGGTCATGGTCACCCAATTGTTGGTGAAATGTGTAGATCTCTTTTAGCTGAATGTTACAGTGAAATATTATGATGCTACAATACATAATAGTTGGGAAATAGGCTTAAACACATAACTTAACCAAAGTCACTGAAGTGTAAAATGTAGGTCAAAGCCACCTAATGAGTTGGGTAGTACTCATCAAGGCAATTAATTGGATGAAACATCATTGTCCTATAATGTGTAGTTGTTGAGAAATGGACTTTAACACAAAACTTAACCAGGGTCACTCAACCATGAAATATAGGTCAAAGTATCAAACTGCTTAGTAAACTATGTAGTACTATCCAAGATCTACCTACTGGTCTACTGTCATTGTTCTATACCTAACAGTTTCTGAGAAATGGACTTAAACGCAAAACTTCACCGGAGGGACGGACGGACAAGGGTAACACTATATGCCCCTTCCACATTCGTGGGCGGGGCATAAAAACAAGGATAAAATTGAAATGTAAATTACTTTATGGCAGTATTTATTATGTTGATAATGATTTCAAAGTAACTTTCTGCTTCTCCACTGCAATCTTGCTGATTATGTGCATGTTTTTATCCTATATTCACATGCAGTATGTCATTATCCCCCTTTTTTCCATCTGACGGATCCAGAAATCAATTAACCATGAATTCTTTATTTTAGGTACCAACAATATCAGCAGATGAAGAATCTACTATGTTATGGAGAAATGTCAGTAACATATCTACAGTTGCCCCTTGTGGCCACCCATGTCTCATGTGCTTACAGTCACATAATGTTGATAGCTCAATTCTTGTTAATGACCATGTATACAGTAAACCTCAAGATAAAAGAACAAGTACAATAGGGACAAATACCGATGAATCTATGTTACAATCAGCTACACCAATAGATATGGAACCGAACATACTAAAAACAACTATAAACAGTGGCTTACCCATCCTGTCATCAACACCAATTAAACAAGAAGACTTGGACGAAACTGATTTTTCTTTTCGGGATGATGACAGCAAAGATGCAACATTTGTTTGTAACTTATCTGATGAAGAATACAGTGACCATGAGATCTCGGAGGATAAAGATGAGGATTCTTATGAAAATGAAATCGTTAAACAAAGAAAATTTATTGTATTTGAAAATCAACTGGATCAGTTATTTGCCAGAATCAAGTGTAATGAATGTGAATGTCCAGTAGAACCTTCGGATACAAAAAAGGATTTTTCTTCTGGATCAAATATGAAAATTAATTTATTTTGTACAGGTGGACATTCTGTCTTACAATGGAATTCACAACCAACAATAGGGAAAATGCCTACAGGGAATCTTCTCATTAGTGCAGCAACATTATTTTGTGGCCAGACCTTCACACACATCAGCCAGTTTGCCGAAATAATGAATTTGAAAATTATTGGAAAGACAACATTCCATGTAATACAAAGAGAAGTACTGATGCCTGTTGTTGCTCATGCTTGGTCACTAATTCAGAAAAAAACTATTAGATAAAATTAGAGGATCGAATAGGTGTCTTCGATTATCAGGTGATGGCAGGTGTGATTCTCCTGGATTTTCGGCCAAATACTGCACATACACTTTAATGGGCATGGAGACACAGCAGATATTAACTTTTATTACTATTAAAGTTACTGACACAGGTAGTTCCACCAAGATGGAAGCAGAAGGATTCCGTAGGTGCATGGAATACCTTATTGATCAAGGTTTTACCATTCAGGTACTTGCTACTGATAGACATGTTCAAATACGGAGTATCATGTCTAAACAGTTTGAGAATGTGGACCATCAATTTGATGTTTGGCATCTTGCAAACAGTTTAAGGAAAAAATTGCAAGCTAAAGCAAAAATCAGAGGAAATGAAGAATTGAGTCCTTGGATTCGTGCAATATGTAACCATCTATGGTGGTGTTCAAGTAACTGTGATGGGAATAAACAGTGGCCCGAGGAGAGTTTTGTCTCAATTGTTCACCATGTAGCAAATGAACATGTATTTGAAGGTGAACTAGTTACTGCATGTGCTCACCCAGAAATCCCTGTGGAACAGGCTCGCATGAAAAAATGGCTGCCAAGCGGGTCTAAGGCTCATAAGGCACTGAAAGAAGTTATCATGGACAAAAGATTAAGAAAAGACATAAAACATCTAAGTGAATTTTGTCACACTGGAAACCTGGAGATTTATCACAGCTTGCTCACAAAATATGTACCAAAAAGACAAGAATTTGATCATGATCAAATGCAGACAAGAACAGCAATAGCTGTGATAGATCACAACCTATCACAAAACAGGGGACAAAAGGACAACCAGTATTTAGAACTGCCTTTTCCAAGGCAACAGGTAGATGGGCTGCGAAGCCTGTTTATAACCCAAAATCCTACAGTTGGATAGAAAATATGGTGAACATGTGTGTCTGGCAAAAAGAAAACATGATGTTGCCTAGAATAGAAGTGACATGTAAAGGAAATGTTGCACCAATACCTGCATCCGCGAAGTCAGAATTGGTGCAAAATTTAGTATCTCGGTTTAAAATTATGTAAATATCATTGTGACAATGTTGTTTTGTGTTAAAGATGTAGTTACATATATAATATTTAGGGTAATATAGTTCAATGTGACAAAATTTTATGGATTTCCACCCTTGCAATATGGTTAAATTTTAAAATTAAAATTCTAAAGGCACACCCCAAAATATATAGCATTTTACAAATAAACAAATTATTTCACAGCACAATATTTAAAATCTTTAACATGTGTTCTTATTTAAATGTAGTGATGATTTTCATATTGCCCGCATCTAAGATGTGATATATGATTAGATTTACATCTATCGCCACACACATATTTCAATCAATTTGATGAGTCTTCAAGTCATTTTGTCTGGCAATCAATGACAGTGTTTGAAAAATGTGTGCGTACATGTGGTGATTACAAGATGAAGAACCACAATTACAATTTGTCCCATTGCAATGGTTTAAAATTTGTCTCATGTAAATTTACTCATCTACTGTCTCCGATTAACCTGTATCATAAGAACAACAACGTTAAAAAGTCATATAAAAACAAATAAGTTTTACTTACAAATTTTCCATTATTTAAAGAAAATAAAATTAGAAAAGTCATAATCCAGAATTCAAATGAATCAAAACAAATCTTGAATGCTATCCAATACAGTTTTAAATCCAGTGTAATGTCCATCCTCTTCAGGAAAATTGTCCCTTATTTTTTTGACAACACATGTTGGGATAATCACACGTTTTCCTTTTCCTAACTTCTCTCCCATCATCATCCAAGAAACAAATTGTCGATAGGCTGTTAGTCGTGACTGTCTGAAAATGAAAGTCATATAAAAGTACTGTAAAAATAACAAATTCATGGACTTATTATAATACAATGTTGCAAAGGGAGACATGTGTTTAAACATGACAATTAAGTTGTTGATGTACAATGTATGTTGATTAATTAATTAGATAATTATTTTTTTTTGTTGTTGTTCTGGTTACTACATGCACCACATGTGTATACCATTTTTGTTTACCCTTACTAGAGAAATTCACATATCAAAGATGTTTTATATGAAGTCAATTTTTGAACAAGTGATAATCATTATTAACATTTAGTACATGTGTACCTTTGGCTTTGTGTTTTGTTCACATGCATATTTATGCCCTTAAATCATTAGCCCTTTGGGAAACATACATGTTTATAATGTACTGATGAATAAATTATAATAGTACTGAAATGTCTCTTGTTCCTTGTTTCATACCACAGATTGTGCCAATCAACAGAGTAGGAAACTCGTTGCAAAAGGTTGCCAGTCCCGAATTCAATATCTTAAAATATTTGCTATATAGCTAAACAATTATTTGAAAATATTAGGACAGTCGGGCTAGCTGCTTTTCCAACTCTGCTTTCAAATTTTTTGAACAAAATTCTAATTGATGTTTAGCGCCCATTCTACAATATTTCAGCTATACCATGGCAAGCCAATTGCAAGTCATGTACTAGTACTTTGATGAAACATATGTATAAACTACTGTGAAATTAGTTGTCTTGTATACAATTATAAATTTGCATCTTTATCTGATGACATAATCCCCAGGACAAGAACAATGTAATTAACCAACAAATGCATGTACATATTATATATAGATATATAATAAATAAGAATGCCACTAATACAAACACTGCTGTGTATCTCACTTACTCGTGGAACTAGATGGAGTTTTGCGAAAAGTAGAGGCATATTTCAGAACATGGTTTGCGTTTGATCAGATGAATGACAGTACCAATACATGTACATGCTCAACACAAAATTGCATGTTTGGTTTTATATAGATATTTTATATATTTATATTAAAATTGTTCAATATATTTAACAGTTCTCGCCACAAAATAGCTGAAATATAACTGAAGTTGGCGTAAAACATCAATCAATCAAAATTGCATTTATGCAACCCTGACAAATGACATCACGTTGCCTGTTTAAGGCATAATGTATCTGTGACACAAACAAGCGTTATTCAAGTTTAAAACAGAAATATTTCTGTTAAATGAAATAAACAAATAGAGACAGATGATAGTTTAAGAAACCAGTTACGACTAACCATAACATTAGATACAGTGGCATGTGTCATTTTCAAAAATTTCCAGAATTATTCTGAGTTTGCTGACCAGACGTTTAATTTGCATCTATATATATATCAATTATGTACAATGAAATGGCCAACATGGACATTACCTTGGCCCTTTCAGTTTCTTTGGATGGTCTTTGTTGTTGTGAATAGAATAAAGGGGGGGGAGTACACATTGCTACTTGGACATGTACACATTGTAGAGTCAATCTCGACTGAAAAATGAAACCCTCTTCACAAAATAGCTACTTATGATATACATACCTGTTCGTGAGGTTGTCTGGTGCCCTTCCTTGTTGTCGCTTATGCATCATAATCTGGATGTACGCCACAGTTAAAACATCTCTGTTTAGAACCAAAAGTTCGAATTGACTATGCTCCGTGATACAGTTTAAATCTTCCATGTTAGGTATAACATACTCTGCTTCCCTACAGCACATACATTCGTCCGATGATTGTACATGTAATTTCGTGCAATTTTCACAAACACACCAGTCTTCCGTGGGTACTGCTAACCTGTCTTCCTGGCTTTCGATGTGCTCCGACATCGCTTCCAGCTCTCCCTGTGTGTATTCTGGTTCATAGGCATATGCCTCTAGTCCAAATAATCCATCCGATACAGCCATATTTGCTTTTCGGCGAAATTTGTCGTATTTTATGATCAAAGATCAACTTGTTTACACACTTTGTACAACTCTGTACACAAACCGACTTAATGACGTCACACAGGTAGGTGTCATGGTCGCCTTCATCGGGGCGGGAAATTCAAAATGTGTTATATTTTCGTTGGCCGCAGCAAGTACTATAATAACTTTTTTTTATAAATTTAAGTGGATTTAGTTTAAACTTAATAAGTTTTATCTATTTGTGCACACTTTTCCAAAAAGTGGTCTATTCCTTTAATCTTTGGTGGAAATCCCGAAGGAAAGCAAAACAGATTTATGGTTCTGTAATATGTCCTCCTTTGACAGAGTAGTAGCTGCGTAAGTTGGATTGCCGTTGGAATTATCAATGCCTAGTTCTTTCTTTAAACAATTTATATAATGATTTTTGCAAATAAAAATGATATCATTTGGGGCCTTATCGGCAGGAACGACGACATA
>MJUU01061378.1:0-29712 GCA_002080025.1 Modiolus philippinarum
GGGGGTATTCATTTGTGGCCCAGTGGACCACAGTACCTCTAGTTTCATGAATATCATCATTTGAAACATGGGATGGTTCTATTTTATAAGGTTTTATTTGACAGTTTGTTTTTCAATTAGAATCAGTTACCCACGTTAGCATTTTGTACGCCTTTTGATTTCTGTATTCCAATCGAAATGAGCGGGGAATTTAGCCTTGTGACCGATCACATAGCAATAATGGTAACGGATAAAAACAAAGACGAAACAAGGACGTGAGACAGCTACAATGCACGGAAATAAAAAGATAACATTAAGAACTAAGGCACTCATAGTGTGAACTCCCATGAAAACCGGGAGTGACATCAGGTGCTCCAGAAGGGTAAGGATGTCCTGCTACTCTAGCGGCGCCCGTCACACTATCAGTGAGTCAATCCGGGGTTGAGTCAAATCCGTGAAGACGTAAAATATAGTTGGGACACAGACACGTCATATCTGTCAATAATGTCATGGTGACGGCCATTGAATTTCTGAAGGGATTAAAGTAACGAAGGCTGAACAAATCCCTGACTAACCAGCTTTGGGACAGTTTTTTTTTGCTCTAACTAAAAAGTCACTGTATAAACTGCATGCCCGAAAGTAACGAATCAACTATGAAATGTACACTCCATAGGCTGAAGAGGTAGGGATATTGCTGTTCAAAAAGGGAAAGGTCATTATTGGGAAGTTAAAATCAGCACGTTTGTCATATAGTCTAGTTTCAAATGCCATTTTCGTCAATGAAAATCAAAAGATCTAAATACGAAGCTCAAGTAGATGTATCAGTAGTCTCTTTAATTTCAAGCTCATTGGGATAGATCTGGTGTAAATATTCGTTGAATTTAGGATTAAGAGAAAGTACATCGTCTATGTAGCGGAAGCTGAAATTAAAGGACTGGGTTAAATGTTTTTGTTTTTTCTGTGTAAGCCCTTGTAGAAACTTCGTCTCATACGAAAAAAGGTAGAGATCAGCTAAACGTGGCACGCAGTTAGTTCCCATGGGAATCCCGATTGTCTGTTGAAAAACAAGGCCTCCAAATTCGACAAAAATATTGTCTATTAAAAATTTCAACATCTTGATTACGTCATTCTCAGTGTACTTCTTGTTTGACTTCTTTACAAAATATGTTTTGTCTTTCCCTACTACTAAATAAGTGTATCTGCGTTCTCCGCTTTAGTGTAGAAACATTGATGTATCAAATCCGAAATAAGTGTTTTCAATTTATAGTGTGGCAGGGTAGTATAAAGAGTAGAAAGATTAAAGGTTTGTATGCTGTGGCAATGGGTAAGACTGCTAGAGGATAGCTGTTCGAGAAGATCTTTAGAATTTTTTAGAATTCACATCTGATTGACGCCGTTCGTAGAGTAGACTTTATGAAAGTAACTTTTCAGGCCATCTTTGACTGCGGTCAATAAAGTAGTAAGGAGCTTAGAAAGTGGCTTAGTGATGCATCTGGAAGACCCCGCGATGAATCTCTGTTTGTATGGGTTCTTGTGAATTTTAGGGACCAAGTTGATGTAGGGGAGCTGTTTGTTATCATCATCCGCTTTGATGCCAAAGGATGCTAAATAACTAGAATTTTGAAACAATGGATTTTGTTTTTGAAAATGGCGAACCACTCTGAGGAGTCGGAGCTTTCGGGGATGAAAATTTCGATGATTTGGGAAATTTTAATATTGTTTACGTACCGAGAAATGAACAGATATATATAGAACGTCAATTTCATGCTTTTGGTTGGTCAAAGTGACGACGAATCTAAATCCAAAGGGTCAGTGTAAGCTATTCCAATCAATTTGCGTCCGTCGTCCGTCAGTCCGTTAAACTTTCACATTTTCATCTTCTCCTCTGAAGCATTGGCTACTTAGTTAGTGAATGCCCTCTTGAACTAACAGTCCACCAGCAGTGGCTTCTGGCAAATGGTAAATACCGAAGTTACTGTGAATTTAATTTCTGCATATTCGCATGTAAGAAATTATATGTGCATAAAAATAAAGACAGGACGATAACATTAAGACATTAAACTGTAAACAGCTAAACTTTTTTTCATATTTCGTATTTGTCCTTCATTTATATTGAACATTTCCTTTACTTTTGTTGGTTAGATCCAATTGGCTTTTGTTGTTTCAGAGGATAAACTATTTGAATACCAGATGAGCTAAAAACGAAGACTTTTATTATCACTATATATCAGTGAAGAAAATTACCTACTATGATTTGTTTGGTAAACAAATTTGTTCCACCTAAAAAAAAATCCATTAGAACAAATATTATACAACATTTACTCCATTAAAAAATTACAAAATGGAACAAATCTTATGTACTAGTTTGTCTATTGAAAGAATAATCTTATGGTGCAACTTAAATTTTGTTACACTTCAAAACAATATGTTTGTTACCTTTGAGTTTTTTTTCAACTTTATTGCAGTCCCTACATCCAAATATTGATGATAAGTTTTCCCAAAGTGCAACATATTACAATGCCCCTCGACATCGCCGTTGAGATGAGGAAAATTGAATATAGGGAAGGAGAAATCATCCCTGTTATCATAAACTTTAGTGTTTAACTTTCCTTTATTTATTGATATATCAAGATCAAGAATGCAGCTATTGGATTTATTTAAAGTAAGTTCTGCAGGATAAATTTCATCTGTAAATTTAGAAAATTCAGGATTATTTAAAGCCTAAATATCGTCCAAATATCTATATGTATTGTTGAATTTATCCTCTAAATGCTGTTTGGAAGGATCTTTTTGAATTTTTGCCATGAATTGTGACTCGTAGCCATAAAGAAATAAATCTGCAATGAGAGGTGCACAGTTGGACCACATAGGAATACTATTTTTTTTTGGCAAATAGACTGTATCACCGAAACGAACAAAAATATTATCAAGAAGAAAATTTAATGCTTTATCATATCCTGACTAGTCCAGTTGGTATATATGTCATGTTTGTCGTCACAGAAATACGTTTTAAATGTATTTCAACAAATGTAGGTACATCCTGATTTAGGAAGGACCATTTGATAAAATACAAACATTTCTCTTTGATAAGTGTATGCCGTAATGAAGTATAAAGGTTGGAAAAATCATAACTATCGACGGATGTGTATGCTTCATTAACAGATCGAAGTCTTTCCAAAACTTCTACCGAATTTTTAACACTCCAAAAGTAGTTAATTCCACTGTATTCATAACATTTGTGGCTAAAGTTGATGACGAGATTTTTTATTTTAGCAAATGCACTGGTCAATAAAACAGAAATATGTGTAGTTGAACATTACTTGATGCCGAAATAAAACGAAATTTGAAAGGATTTTTGTGAAGTTTAGGAAGCCAATACATAGTAGGAATGGTTTTATAATTAGAAGTTGCTTGTTGATCAGCTGTATCTATCATGTGATCATCAATTATTTTTGTTTCTGTTGACGTGGTAGCTTGAAATATATTAGAATTGGTAATTTCATTCCGAAGCACTTCCATGAAATACTTGCGTCAAACAACGACCACATTATTGGCTTCTTTATCTGCTGGAACAAATATATACTCTTTTTCCAAATTTTTAGCTCACCTGACCCAAAGGGTCAGGGTGAGCTATTGCCATCACTTGGCGTCCGTCGTCCGTCCGTCCGTCCGTTAAACTTTTAACATATTCATCTTCTCCTCTGAAACCACTGAAGCAAATTCAACCAAACTTTACAGGAACCATGTATGGAAGGTCCTTTACAAAGATTGCTCATTTTGTTCCGATCAGACAAAAAACATGGCCGCCAGCGCGGAACTTAGGTTTAACATTGGACCCTATGGGAAAAATCACATTTTCATCTTCTGCTCTGAAACCACTGAAGCAAATTCAACCAAACTTTACAGCAATGATGTACTAAAGGTCCTTCACAATGATTGCTCATTTCGTTCCGATCCAACAAAAAACATGGCCGCCAGCACGGAACATGGTTTAACATTGGACCCTATGGGAAAATCACATTTTCATCTTCTGCTCTGAAACAGCGGAAGCAAATTCAACCAAACTTTACAGGAATGATGTATGGAAGGTCCTTTACGATGATTGCTCATTTTGTTCCGATCCGATAAAAAACATGGCCGCCAGCGCAGAACTTAGGTTTAACATTGGACCCTATGGAAAAATTCACATTTTCTTCTTCTCTGAAACTGCTGAAGCAAATTCAACCGAACTTTACAGGAATGATGAACTAAAGGTCCTGAACAAAGATTGCTCAATTCATTATGATCCGACAAAAAACGTGGCCGCCAGCACGGAAGATAGTTTAACATTGGCCCTATGGGAAATTCACATTTTCATCTTCTCCTCTGAAACTACTGAAGCAAATTCAACCAAGCTTTACAGGAATGATGTATAGAAGGTCCTTTACAAAGATTGCTCATTTCGTTTCCATCCAATAAAAAACATGGCTCCCAGCGCGGAACTAAGGTTTAACATGGGACCCTATGGGAAAATTTACATTTTCTTCTTCTCTGAAACCGCTGAAGCAAATTCAACCAAACTTTACAGGAATGATGAACTGAAGGTCCTGAACGAAGATTGCTCATTTTGTTCTGATCCAATGAAAAACATGGCTGCCAGCACAGAACAAAGTTTATTTTGGTCCTATGGGAAATTCACATAAAAAACATGGCCACCATACAGAACATCGAAAAATCCTGCTGTTCAGCATTTCGTCAGGTGAGCGATACAGGCTCAGTAGCTGAGCCTCTAGTTTAACTTCCCTTTAATTTTTGAAATCGCAGGAATGGTATTCTGCTGCCAATAATGTGTGTCAAAATGATTTATTCGAATATCAACAACTTCCATGCATTTGTTAATGAAAGTGTCCAAGGATTTTTTATCCGCATTTTCTCTTTTACACCACTTTTTACAGAAAGTTGGGTCCTTTTTGGAGAAAAGTTCTTACCTATCGGTCCTGGACGATGTTGAGGTCCCCTGTAATAACATGACAACTAGGTTCATAGCGAAACTTCGAGCCTGCACAATTTCAGGTCAATGGTGAATTTTGATTAATTTCAGGATTTTTGGTAACAGATGAAAAATTAGAAATAAGGTCTGTGGTAGGTTTTTTGTTAAGTATAAGAAATAATGGGGGGGGGGGGTCCATATTATCAAAAAACGAGGAATAAGTTTTATTATTTTTGAGTCTCTAAATATACCAGATACGTCAATAAGATCGATCCCTTTGTTGATATATGGTAAATTAAGAAAATATCTTTTATGGTCTTTACTTCTTCCATTTGTGTTAAATGAAAATTGCGTTCAGCTTCGTGAACATCTGGTGTATGATAAGTTATTCTGAACTTTTTCCCTTTGTTTGTTCATTTCAGACAAGATTTTTTTCCTATTTCAATTTCTGGTTTAATAAATAAAATTTTGTTTAAAATAAACTCTGAAAGTATTGAAATGTTTCTGTTTTCATTTTTTGAAAAGTCGATATTTATATTCAAAAGTAACTCAAGTCACTGTTCTATGGAGACTTTCATATATTTGCCTGTTTTAATGGGGTGTTTATGATGACTCATAAGATGTGATGTTGCATTGCTTGATTTAACCATGTATTTGTAAAGACTTTGTCTCATGTGCATTTACTCCACATCCTTTCATTTTCAATTTATATATATGTTTACTTAGAAGTAGACCAACATTTTTATCTTGATTTGGTCATCCGGCTAGTTTATCAGAGTCGCTTCCCTTGAAGATGAGGCGTACTTCCCGTAGGGACGGTAGGGAAAGCAGATGTCCATTAGAAGGATGCCGGTTGTACACCCGTACACGATACCGCCATATATTTAAGGCGCACATCTCATCAGTGCTCGGAGATGTCAAGGTCGCCAGTGAGTTTGCTGGCGAAGGGGAGTATCTTACATTTTTAGGTAGAATGATAGACCAGATAGCCGTCTGGTTGGAAGGAGATGAAGGTAACTACCTTCACCGCCTTCTCCTGGATCTGAGAAGTCAGATAACCATCCATGCCCAGTGCTCCATCAGCAGGGAGGTTCAGCGTCTTATGGAAGATGTTTGCAGAGTTATGAGGTGTCCGATAGAGAGAAGGTACCAGTTGTGGCCTGCTTACTCTCCAGTTTGTCTTTTACACTGGAGAGTGTTGGCTCCATGCCTGGCGTTTCTGTCCACAGAACAGAGGAATGAAATAAGGAATGCCACATTCCGTGGCCATCCAGTTAGACATCACGTCCAGGAACACCAGGGAGAGGCTCAGCCCTCTTCTTCCTAGCCACTAATTCCGGCTGGGAGTGAGGGAGAAGAAGAAGAGTTCATCATCGTGGATGAAGTTGTATCCAGCGACAACGATGATGCCTCATCCAACAGCCTCGATTCCCTAAGCCTTAAGGGAAGTGGTGAGTGGGACTTTTTGGTAAGGTACCGGGGGAGCTCCCTGATGGTCAATTTCAGGGCTTCCTCCCTCCTGGATATCCGAGGCCAAGCTGTCAGACAGTGGGGTCTGACAGGAACCATCCAGGTACTTTTCAGGGCAGTATGTTGCATACCTCAGCTGACCTCGATGAGGTACCAGAAGAGTCTCCTGGTAATCAGCTGGAAGGGGTAACCCACCAGCCTCTCGGCTGGTACCCCTACAATATCTGTATATATTGGACAGTAAGTGTGACCGAGGACAGGTTCACACTAAAATATATATATCCTTAAGGTAAAAGGACGATCCAGAGGTGATCTGATTAGTTCTTTTTCGTTTTTATTGGATATCCCCTCAGTGAGGAAAGTTTTTATACGTATATATAGGTGTTAATATCCAATGCGTAGAGTTAGATGATGGAAATTCGGGGGGGGGGGGGGATAAATGAATTCGAGATATACATTTCCCGATAAGTTTTCGTAATTTAACTTATTGTGAGTTTAAGTCATTTGGAGAAGTTTGTTTGACTGTTCACAGACCATCTGTCTGTGTTAGAGAAGTTGAGTTACACTTGGGATGTTATAGTTTTGCTACGAGACTTGAGTGATGTTTTATTGGAAATTTAGGATGTGTCCTTGTGCTATATTTTAGGCCTATACACTAGAGGTAGTGTTTGATCTTGAGAAGATTTCCTTTTTATTGTTTATGGCCTACACTCTAGGTAGTGAGACCTAGTGTGGGATCTTGTGAAGGTCACCTTTGATAATTCAGGTTCGAATCCGTGTTAAGTAGAATTCTGGAGTTTATGATTAGTATTTTTTCCAATTGTCTCTTTGGAGGGCAAATCTATATCGATAGTCTGTATGAGGGGAAGCAGTACTAGAGTTTGGGGATTAAGGGGTTATAGGAATATATTTTTTTTCCTTTACATTTTTGGGAAACCCCCTTTATTCTGTTTAATTTTCCCTTTTGACGTGGCTTAGTTAGGGTTAAAACCCTTTCTTTTCAAAATGGGGGGACTGTGGTAAAATAGCACGTCATACGGCGGTTCCCCAGTTAGGTACCACTACAACTATGGTCGATGCTGAGAACTGCCGAAGCACTCCGTACCGGGGATTGATGGTGAAACCCGAGAGCTCCCGGTTTTTCCGCTAGTAACCAGTCAAGCAGAAACCCCCAAGTGATTAGGACCACGAGGAGTCTGCATTCCAGCGGATGACACCAAGCAGGACAGGTATATCCCAGTCATCAGTGTAATCTTAATCCACGTGTATTTGCGGGGAGGGTAGAATTCTCTGGGTCTAGCAACCCCCTGGTAGAGATTCCTATGGCAATATTGCAGGACTCAGGGACCCAATATTTGCCCCACTGAAGCTCCGTTGTTATTCCAAAGGGTTTTAATTAGTGGCAGCGAGTTTCACCATAGTATATTGGCGATTGGAAATCACAGGAAACACATCTTTGTTGTATTTTGTATATGGGCGAATGTAGAAATCAGGTAAAATTATAATGTTATTAAATTATAATGTAATAAATGTTATTAAAAATTAAATGTAATAAAAAAATAAATAAAAAAAATTATCAAAGTGTTTTTTATGTATTCTCATTTTATCCAATAATTACCTAAACCTTAACATGTTTACATAAATATACATAAAATATAGTGATTATGATAACGGGATAATTGTCTTTTTTTTTTATTCAAGCTATTAATCGTGTATTTAGGTAATATACTTTAAAAGTTATCAAAGTTTAAAGAAAGTTAACGACGTCGCCGTTTCCACCGCCGCTGGATAGTAATAATTATGTCTCGCTAATTGAGACAAAAATTGACATCTAGTTTTAATTGAAAAATACAAATTACAAATTGAAAATTTAGTCAATTACAGATTTCCAACCACCCAGACTCGTATATGTTATAGCTGAATTGCTGATCAATTGTGTCTACTTACCTGTAAATGGGTTTTAACAAGTTTCATGAATTTTTAGCTGGTATATTTACAAAACAAAAAATACAGGAGATGAAGTAAAATAAAGGTCGTTCGAAATATTTAAAATAAAAACGTACAACAAAAACATTGCATTATGCAATGAAGGGGTATGAAGAACATGCACAAGAGACAAAGTCTCTACAAATTTCAAGGCTGATGGGGAGCAAATATAATGTGACGAAAACCGGGGTGTAGGTACACGGTCTAGGTGTGGTGAGAGTTGTGTAAATAAGTGTAAAATGTCTACAGACAACAGACACAACTGATAGACTCAATTCCTGTTCTGAATATTCCTTGGGTAGCTTGACTATTCCTCGTCACATAAAATTATGTGGGTTCTTGCGTTTATTTTCACTTTAAACAAACAAAAATTATATTGCGGACTGACTGGAATTATAATGTTCCCACTATTTATACCAACATTTAATTAACAGGTTAAAAATAAACTTGAATGTAACATTTTCTGATGCAATCTTGAGCAAGGCTCTGGGGCATCAATGAAATGGCACTAGAACACCTGAGTAGGGCCCTAGGGCATATACAAATGGGAATTTAAATATTTTAAATTAGAGTTTATACAGATTGAGTTGAACATGTTAGCCTCTCCCTGGTTTGGATTCACCTAATTATTTTAAGAAAGTCTTGTCCATTGAAAATGTTACTTGGGTTTCAGGAGATCAGTTTGTTTTAAGAAAGTGGAGAATGTACATCAGGTTTTTTCTTCGGATTGCTTATTCATTATTCGTTATGTTTTTGTGTGATTATGCTATAATTAGTTTAATGTGGTGATATTGAAGTTAAAAAAACTCATTAACTTTCATATGTGAAACAGTTAATTGGCGTAACTGACACTTTATCGCTTGAACATAATGCTTCGATATTTGCATCAAACTTTGATTAGTGCCTTGTGTGATGATTTGAAATATTATATGACTTTGGGATTTAACTTTCAACTGAGGTCGGTTGTTTTATTTATTCTATAACAATATAATTGATATTCATTTTTGACAATGGGCCCAATTCGTAGAAAAAACAGAAACACCCGATATGACCCAGAAAATCCAGAAAACTGGACTTTAGCTAGATTAAAAGAAGAATTACTGAAAAAAGGGATAGATTTTCCCAAAATGCAAGGAGAATGGTCCTAGTGGGTCTTCTGCAAGCACAGCGAGGGGCTTCTACACGTGGCGAACTTGAGTCAACCGAAAATGGTAGTGCGCGATCCCATGATCCTTCACTGACTTCTGAGAATCTGTCTGATATATATGGAAGTGCGGTATCCCATGATACCACAGTTATAAACAATAACAGCACAGACAATAACAGAGTGCTAGTAGGTTTAGTTTCAAAACTATCCTCAAATGTTCAAACTCTTCAACAAACTGTCGTAACTTTGACGAGTAAAGTCAACATTTTAATGGCCGATCGACATCAGACCGAACGCCAACCTATAACTAGAGTAACCGATCCAATTGCACAAGGGCAACCTACAAACAATCCTGATCAGAAGTCTACAAATTTACTTCCCAATACACCTTGGAGTCAGCGTACAATATATTTAAAACAAATGCGCCAAGCGCAGCCGCAGGAAGTGAGGATCAACTTGCTATGGATAATATCAGTAGGTTAGGAGGTCGTACCACTAGGGGGTTTGCAGTCGAGTCACTCCCTTTTGTCGAAACATTATCACCAAACATTAAGAAAAGTATAATTACAGGTATGGATATTAACCTTGCATCCCTATTAATCCCTTATTACTCGGGATCAGGTGTTATGGAGAACCATTTAGGGACCGATAAATCACAAAATTCCACAAAGCCAGATCCTAGGATTTCTAGAGCCTTAACTTTGCCCGAGATTATTCAGGCTTTTGGAACGTTTAAAAATATCATGTGTTCTGCCTATCCTCACCGCAGAAGCGAATTAGACTTGTATGAACATGATTTAGTAGATATGGGAATAAGATATCCGGGGAACGGGTTTTATGAATACCACAAGAGATCCTTCGCCGAAGCAGCTGCTCATGTAAGGTACAACATACCCGTAGACTGGTCTATAAGAAACAACACTCTCTTCTGCAATATTTTCGCCAATTCAAAACCGAATACTTGTAATTTGTGTGGAAGTACATTTCATACTTCAGGTTTTTGCAGTCAATCTCCTTTCACCGTAAGAAATCAGAATCAGGCAAGATCGCAGGATCAAGATGTATATGGCAGGGAAAGAGTATATTATCTTGGTCGGGAGGTGTGCAACAACTTTAATGGGCAAAATGGTTGTCTTAATACGCGATGCAGAAACAGTCATGTGTGTTTAAACTGTAAAGCGGAACATCCCAAAATAGTTTGTCCGCAGTCAAAAAACGATGGACATGGCCCCAGAAGATTATAGCAGGGGCCAATGGTCAGAGAAAGTAACTTCAGTGTCAGTCTTACAATCAGGTGTTAAAACTCCCATTAATGTCGAAATTTTAGCCAGCGAGTTAGAGCAACACCCTAATGTAGATTTCAAACAATATTTAATATCAGGTTTAAGAAAGGGTTTTGATACAGGAATTAAAAGCTTACCCAGTGCCTCTGTTGAATGTAAGAATTTAAGATCTGCCACTCTTTACTCTGAACATGTTTCCAAATTGTTAGAAACAGAGGTAGAAAAGGGTTACGTCTACGGTCCTTTTGACCAGATTCCATATTTACATTTTCGTATAAATCCGATAGGAGTAGCAGTTGGTAAATATAATTATAAAAAAAGATTAATTGTTGACTTGTCAGCTCCCCATGAAGACCCTGATAATCCTAGTCACAACGAACTTATTGACAAAGAAGAATTTTCTTTGCAGTATGTTTTAATTGATGATGCGATAAAAACTATTATCGGTAATTTGTATGAATGTTCTTTGATCTACAGAGACTGATATTCTCAGTATCGCCGAACTAGACACTATCACAAAAATATCGGGTCACTGTGAAGGCGTCACGTGCCGGTTGCTAAGCTGACGTCATGTTTTGTACTATTTGTCGTGTTCATCCGCGTAATACGTTGAATGTAGAATGCATATAAATTATTGAAATAAACAATAGATTAACTGTGCTAAAATAGAAATTTAAGCTTATTTCAATATATTATAGAGTTTTATTTATTATTTGTGAATTACCGATAAAAGTAACATAGGACATTTTGTTTTTGATACGGACTTTATCACGGCGTAACGCATCAAGCTCGCCCTAACAGGCTCACTTGATACTGGCCGTGATAAAGTCCGTATCAAAAACAAAATGGCCTATATTCCATATTTAAGGGTCTAGGATTTAACTGCTGGCTTATAAAAACTGATATTACTGATGCGTTTAAAACCATGCCGTTAGCACCTGATTTATGGCCATACCATGGCATCAAGTGGAACAATAAATATTATTTTTCAATAGATTAGTTTTCGGGTGTAGATCAAGTCCAAAGATTTTTGATACGCTATTCAAAGCAATTTGTTGGATTGCGAAAAATAATTACAAAATAGAAAATATTTTTGCATTTGTTAGATGATTTTTTAGTTATTGTACCTGAACATGCAAATGCTCAGGAAACTATGTATACTTTTTTAAACATTTTTCACAGTTTAGGAGTACATCTCTCTGCTAAGGAAACAGAGGGCCCAAGTCATGAACTAGAATATTTGGGAATAATTTTCGATGGTGTAAAGATGGAGGCACGTTTGCCTAGAGAAAAGGTTATTAGAATTCAAGAAATTATAGATTCATTTAGTAAACGCAACTCATGTACAAAGAAAGAGTTATTAAGTTTGCTTGGTCATTTGAATTTCGAACGTAAAATTATATTACCAGGTAGATCATTTATGTCACATTTAATTAAATTGTCTACGACAGTAAAAAAGCTACATCATCATGTTCATATTAAAAGCTCTAAACTAGACCTTGTCATGTGGTCAGTTGGAATGGTGTGTCCTTGTTTATTAACGACAGTATTACAAATGCAGCTGACATTAATTTATTCACCGATGCTACGCTTACATCTTTTGGGGGAATTTTTGATAAGCAATGGTTTCAAGGTGATTTTTCTAATGAACTGTTAAATGAACAAACATCTATGGCTTTTTATGAGCTGTATCCGATAGTTATGGCATGTGTTTTATGGGGTCACGGATGGAGTAGAAAACGAATATTGTTTAACTGTGATAATTTAGCTACTGTTGAAATATTAAGAAAGGGAAGGTCAAAAATCCCAAGCATAATGAAATTGATGAGAAAATTAACAATCTGCATTAAATAACTTTGTGGTTCATGCACAACATATTCCAGGTGTTTACAATAATATAGCTGACGCTCTTTCTCGTTACCAGATGATGAAATTCCGAACCTTGGCACCACATGTAAATTCAACACCAACAGAATGCCTTCAGCCATCGGAGTTGATGATGGAGTAAAAGAACACATCGAGAAACTTTGGGATGCGTCCATTAGTCACAGCACACGTCTTACTTATAATTCGGCTCTCAATTGTTTTAAAACATTTCTGATTTTAAACGGAATGGCTTGTCCGGGTAATCTCCTTCCTTTTATAAATGAAAACTCTTATTTTTTTCGTAACACATTGTCAGAAATCGCTCAACTTAAAGTACCAAACAATTAAACTTTATTTAGCTGGAATTCGTCATTATTATATAAGACTTGGAGCTTACGATCCAGTCGAGAATGTAATACGACTACCTATCATACTCAGAGGTATCAAGAATTACTAAAGAAAGACTTCCAATTACCTCGACTATATTAAAGGAATTGTGTGATATATTGGATAAAGGTGTGTTTTCACCATTCATAGATATTATGTTACAATGTTGTTTTAAACTAGCGTGTTTTGGATTCCTCCGATGTGGAAAATTCACTTGCCGTTCTTTGTGTGGAGACAGTAGTACAGTCTTGATACAAGTTATATTAATGGACCAAAGAAAACGGTTCTTCGTCTTCCGTTTGCGTTCTTCTAAATGTGGCGCCGTGCGCGGTCCCGGCTGAAGAATAGGCCCGCAGCATCCTCTGAGCTTGGAGTATGAGCCATCCTAACAGAGGACCCCGAGGGAACCCCGGGATATAGAAATAGGACCCAGTATCTTCGGCTTGCGGGGTGTGACCCCTCCTAAACGGAGGCTGACCCCGAGGGTCCCGGGATATAGAAATAGGACCCATTCCGTGGTTGTGCGGGATTAATAAATACACAACCCATCTTTCGGATGGGATGTAAACTCAGGTCCACGTGTTGGAAGAAATGCCACGCTTCCTGCACGTTAAAGAACCCTTGTATCAAGCTCCTTTTGGGGTGGTCCGTAGGTGATCGGCTACAAGGCTAAATTCCCCGCCCTTGACGATTTCACCCTACTTTTCCAGTGGCAGTCAGAATTTCCCGTCCCATGGCCATTTCCATACCCAAAAGTGATTATTTATCAACAAACTTGTTCTCGTCTTGATATAGCTTAAATATTGCTGAGTAGACGTTAAACAATATTCAATCAATCAATCAATCTAAATGTGACCCCTTTCGTCAGGGTATCAATATAACCATATATGAAAACTGTGTTTTTAGACCGGTGGACACAATGGAAAGATATCTGACGTTAAGAGTGAAATCGGGTGATTTACCTGGAAACCCACTCTTTGTAGAGAGTGAATTTGACGTTTTGCCATTAAAGAGGGATACATTTATTTCACTTCTGCGACAATTATTAGACAAACTAGGATACATCACAAGCAAATATAGTGGTCATTCATTTCGCATTGGTGCGGCGACATCTGCAGCGGCGTGTGGTGTCGAGGATCACGTAATTCAAACGCTTGGAAGATGGGCAAGTGACTGCTATATTCGTTATATACACACAGACGCAAATGTCCTTAGAAAAGCTCAAATTAATATGCGCGGTACTGCGACATAGACTTTTCGTTCGTGAACCGAAAAGTAGGTCGGTTCCTAATTAGTTTATAAACATATATATGTATACATTTATTTTTTTTTCTCATATGTACTCTTAGTCTAGTAGTATATACTTATACTTTGTAATTTACGATTTATAAGGGTTTTTTTTCTCCCCTAAATCATGACTTTTTTACGAGGCCTCCATAATATGCACTTACTTTTACATTGATGTAATTTCTTGGGGTCTTTCACTCACTTCACTTTATTCGTTCCGTTCAATTTGGCCTTTATAATTTCGGGGAAATTATTTTGTACCCCAGTCAATTTATAAATGTAAAGTTAAGTTTTAATTAGCTATTTTATAATATTTTTTTTAATATTTTTAGACGCCACCACAAGATTTATTTGCCTACTGGGTTCTACCACGGGTGGATTAATCCTATATTTTGGATGTCATTATTATCGAATCTGTCCTATAGTTTAATTAGTCTCACCTGCTGGGATCTACCACAGGCTGGTTTCTGACGTCATCACGGGGTTAGTTTACCTGCTGAGGTTCTACCACAGGTTTAGTAATCCTATATTTCCGACGTTACCTAAGAAGATCTCCTTTAAGCTCATATGTTAGTGTAGAAGTGAGTAGCCCCCAAGAAAGCCAAACAGTACATCAATGTAATATGTTGTTTTAGTTTTAATATTTGTCATATTGTAGAATGTAGTTTTTAGTTTAGTTATTTTGTAGTTTAGAAATAAATATATATCCCGATTATGTTTCACTCTATGTCAGTAATTAGACATCTGGACATAATTATGGTATGCAAGGTCGTCGTTCCTTATCTTGTTTTCTGGTGATTTATTGAGCGTTACACACGTGGTTACACATTATCTGATTAGATGTGCTATATTATATTTGCAGACGTGTTGATTTGTTTTATTGGACATTTAATTTAGAGGCATTCCCTTTAATTGTCTATTTCTTGAAATCTTGTATAAATGGGAATTTAAATATTTTAAATTAGAGTTTATACAGATTGAGTTGAACATGCTAGCCTCTCCCTGGTTTGGATTCACCTAATTATTTTAAGAAAGTCTTGTCCAATGAAAATGTTGCTTACTTGGGTTTCAGGAGATCAGTTTGTTTTAAGAAAGTGGAGAATGTACATCAGGTTTTTTCTTCGGATTGCTTATTCATCCCTCCCACCATCCCTATCTTCGCCTTTATTATTATTATTATTTTTTTTTATTGGGGCTTCTCACTTATTTAAAATTCCACCTTTATAATTTCGGGGAAATTATTTTGTACCCCAGGTCAATATTTAAATGTAAAGTTAAGTTTTAATTTGCTATTTTATAATATTTTTTAATATTTTTAGACGCCACCACAAGATTTATTTGCCTACTCGGTTCTACCACGGGTTGATTAATCCTATATTTTGGATGTCATTATTGTCGAATCTGTCCTATAGTTTAATTAGTCTCACCTGCTGGGATCTACCACAGGCGGGTTTCTGACGTCATCACGGGGGTTAGTTTACCTGCTGAGGTTCTACCACAGGTTTAGTAATCCCATATTTTCGACGTTACCTAAGACGATCTTCCTTAGGTTATACTTTTAGATGTCTGCAAGGGTAAATTTAACCTGCTGCGGTTCTACCACAGGTTATGTCATCCCATATTGTGAACTATGCTTAAGACGATCTTCCTTAAGCTCATATGTAAGTGTAAAAGTGAGTAGCCCCCAAGAAAGCCAAACAGTACATCAATGTAATATGTTGTTTTAGTTTTAATATTTGTCATATTGTAGAATGTAGTTTATAGTTTAGTTATTTTGTAGTTTAGAAATAAATATATATCCCGATTATGTTTCACTCTATGTCAGTAATGAGACATCTGGACATAATTATGGTATGCAAGGTCGTCGTTCCTTATCTTGTTTTCTGGTGATTTATTGAGCGTTACACACGTGGTTACACATTATCTGATTAGATGTGCTATATTATATTTGCAGACGTGTTTTATTGGACATTTATTTTTGAGGCATTCCCTTTAATTGTCTGTTTCTTGAAATCTTGTATAAATATGGTGATACGCTTCCTGCACGTTAAAGAACCCTTGTAGCAAGCTCCTTTTGGGGTGGTCCGTAGGTGATCGGCTACAAGGCTAAATTCCCCGCCCTTGACGATTTCACCCTACTTTTCCAGTGGCAGTCAGAATTTCCCGTCCCATGGCCATTTCCATACCCCAAAGTGATTATTTATCAACAAACTTGTTCTCGTCTTGATATAGCTGAAATATTGCTGAGTAGACGTTAAACAATATTCAATCAATCAATCAATAAATATGGTGATATAGGTCACACATCTGGTTTTATTGCATCAGATTCCATTAAACTGCAAATGACCCTATAAAAACAGCCTACTATATTTAGTTTTACAGGAAATTAAATGATGAAATTTTGAACTGGGCATCAACATATAACTACAAGTATAAAAATGTTCAAAAATGGGGGTATATTTACAAAAATTCACTACAAAGCCCCTTCTTTACATTGAACCTTCACTGTTTAATAAGTTTATACAAAAAATGCATATAAAATATCAAGGGAAAAAATAACATGGCTTAAACATGTAAAGTGAAAGAAAATATGAATTATGCAGTGAATTTTGGCACATGAATAATGTTATGCGAGCTAATGATACCAGTATATTATTTATAAAAAATATATATAACATTATGACAATTGCTCGGTTTTTAAGAAAACAAAAAATTTACTTAACACAATGGCACCTGAGTTTACAATGTAATACTGATAGGTTTTCCTTATACTTTTATCATAACAATAGCAAAACACTATTTTAAACCCGCATTTTGATATATATAGAATGACAAACATAACAATAAACAATATGTGGCACAAAAATAGAATGTCAGTGTGATGTCTATAACAAATACTTTGACTTTAGCCACTTAAAAAAATATATACATAAAAAAAACATGTATGACTAGAAAGAAAATTATGTACATGTACTTATACTTAAAAAAATTCTATAGGGCATATTTACCAGAAGTTGGCAAGTTACGAACTGAACCTTACCGCAATTAACTATAAAAAAATTAAAAAAAACAATTTTTGAACAACAGATCGTTAACGGTATATATATGTCTGTCATTATCACCTATCTTAGTCCTTCTCACTCTTAGTCATCTATTTCTCTGACAGTAACTGTAGATTCTGGTCTTCTTATTGCGTCTGCATGTTCAAATATTTCATTACTCATATATTGAATGAATGCTCTCCGATCCAACATTCTTGGATCGATTCCGGCCGACAAATTAAACTGGTGTTCTATGAGAAATTTTATATCTCAACTTACATTGACTTACATGACTAAACGCTCGTTCATTTTTGTTCTAAAAAACTGGCAACAGAGAAAGCTGGTGAAACATGACAAATGACAGATGCTTTTAATGTCGTCCTTCATCTCGAAGTCCCTTTACATTAATTTACACCATTAGTTTATATTTTATTTTGTTTTACTTGCCTTTGCGAATGTAATCTTTTCAAAACTTTTCTTCTGTCTGCATCTTTTTCTGGTGATTCACTGAAAATTGAGAAAAGGAATTTGGATAACCTTAAAAGCCATGATTGTTAACATTAAACTCAAGTGAAATAATACATTTAGGTAGGCTGTTTCTGGATCAGGAACCAAAATTCTCAATATTTTCAAACAAAAGGTGTAAGCAAATATATTACATGTATTATCTACATATTTCACACAATTTCCAAAAATGTGTTTGCACAAAGATATTTTGTTTTACACCCTAGACTTTCATATGTTAAAAAGCCTTGTGAATTTAAACTTTACATGCATGACGTATAGTTTTATTTGTCAAATTTTCCAATAACCTTTCATTTTATTTAATGTGAACAGGAAGTTGATATCATACAGAGACAAAAATTGCTTACGCAAAAAGGCCCATATATATATATAATCAAATACCAAATTTGATATAAATTGGCCAAATAAAAACTGAGAAAAGTGTGACAAAAGTTTTGGATGGACAGACGGAAGGATGGACGGACACGGGTGTTCCAATATACCTCCCACACACACGGATTAGAGTATTATATTAACATCATATAAATGAGTAATAACATAAGGATATTGATTATATTGATACTTACGTGTGTACTTCATCCTCCTCAATTGTAAAATTCATGGTCATAAGCGAATCATTCTGCTTCTGTGATATGGACTTGCCACTACCTTGGACCAAGGTGAAATTGTCTTTTGCTGGGGAAAAAAATTTTGTTTCTTTTTTTGGAAGGTTTTGTGGAACCCCGGGATATAGAAATAGGACCCAGTATGTCAACTCAGGTCCACGTGTTGGAATAAATGCCACGCTTCCTGCACGTTAAAGAACCCTTGTAGCAAGCTCTTTTTGGGGTGGTCCGTAGGTGATCGGCTACAAGGCTAAATTCCCCGCCCTTGACGATTTCACCCTACTTTTCCAGTGGCAGTCAGAATTTCCCGTCCCATGGCCCTTTCCATACCCCAAAGTGATTATTTATCAACAAACTTGTTCTCGTCTTGATATAGCTGAAATATNGGGGGGGGGGGGTTAATTTAACATATTTGGTACCTTTCTGTTTTCATAGGGTAGATATGGTATTAGTTTTTGACCTTTCATGGATTTCTCGTATAGTTGGCCATAGCCAAAAGACTGTTGAATGTTATTAGAGTTGTTTTGTTGCCACAATATAAAGTGTTTCAACTGGTGTATAGCTTTGTTCTTCTGAAAAGTTTTGAGCAAAATGTTTCAAGTGCTTCACTATTTTGCCTTTAGATGATGTTTGGGCCTGCCTGTCATGTTTGCAACGATCCTCCTCTGATGTGTACTCTTTTTTACACCTGGTTTCAATCTTTTAAATTTACTGTCTAAATCTATTAAAACATATGACAAAATGTATGAAATAACATAATAAATTATGAATGTAATGTTAAAAAGAGGCAATATTGAATATGAAATTTTTGAATAAGGTAGCAACCATTAGATTTAGATTGGGAGGGGGGTTATATGGTTATATTTGAAATAAAAAGACAGGACCTAAAATACTAGAGAACAATAGTACAGCGCATGTTGTGAAATAAATAAGGAAGGATTCAGTTTCTGGCTTCTCTAATATTACCTACAATAATCATTGTTCCTGGACATGTGATATGATAACTGCACTCAATCCTTTGCTGGACAACATTTTTGTTCGTTTTTGCAACACTATTTATTAACAGGTCATATGTGTTCCCATGGGCACAAATTGTGCAACTCTCATTGCAGGTCTTTCTGTTCTGTTACGAATGAGACATCCTGAAAAAACTGTCAAAACGGAACCATACCAAACGGTAATAAAATTAATTTCTATTTTCAATGATAACAGCAGGTATTTTGACGATATCCTTACTATTGACGAAAGCGTCATAAAATTATGCGACCTCAATTTTTTTGCGGTCGTATGAAAATGGATAATAAAAAGGCGGGATGGACATAGCAACCATAGCCCACCCAAATAACGATCAAATGCTCGCTAACATGTATGTTTGATGTAAAACAAATCATTGACAACTCAATTATAGTTATTTAGAGTTTGATCTAAGTCACCTGCAAGACCCAGTCATATATTCTAACCATGGAATTATATACCAAATATCATTGACTACATTTATAGTTTTTTAGGAATTAATTTAATCTTAGAAACTTAATGTGGTCCTAGGATCCTTCTACTGAGTTCAAAATCACTTGATTTTGCGTTTTGTTTGTAAAACATATAAATAACCTAAAAAAAAACACACTGCATGCACATAGAAATGCAAAGAGCATAGAAAATAATACTACATAATAAGAAATTAATTATTTATTTATTAATTAATTATTTATTATATTAGACCTTTTTGATTTAAAACTAAAAACACTATGAGACCATTTGAATTAGAGTTTCATTTGGTAATCATCATTGTCTTTACTCCCTACATTTCAAAGCTCGACAACTTTGGGAAACAGTTGCGGATGATCATTTTCTTGATATTGTTCACAATTAGCAAATGCATTGAACGACAATATTATTTTTCTCGTAAACATTTGCCGTATAGAAATAACTAAATACCGAGGTTACTGTGAATTTACTTTATGCATATGCGCCATATATGCATATTTCGACAACTAATGTCTCTTCAGTGCAGATAAAATCTAAACGTTCGGAAGACCATATACTCAAAGATATCTAAAAACTGATAGAGAACAAATAACCAATATGATTTAAATGAAAAGCCAAAATTAGCTAAGGATAGAGCTATCCATGAGGGAGATACTCCTTAGTTTTCAACAAAATTTACAAAAATTCAGATATTGTAATGTTGCAAAAATATTCGGCTTTCGGGTTAGCACCGAAGTACTGACTACTGGGCTGGTGAATACCCTCGGGGACTAACAGTCCACCAGCAGTGGCATCGACCCAGTGGTAACAAATAACTAAATACCGAGGTTACTGTGAATTTACTCTCTGCATATGCGCATTTCGACAACTAATGTCTCTTCAGTGCAGATAAAATCTAAACGTTTGGAAGACCATATACTCAAAGATATTTAAAAACTGACAGAGAATTATCAGCAAGAGTTTTTCCCTAAGTCCAATATGATATAGCCAGATTGTTGATGCGGTCGTATTATGGTATGGCGCACATAAGGCACAAGGCCAATTTTCTTGATTGATTGATTGATTGATGTTTTACGCCAACTTCAGCAATATTTCCGCTATATTGTGGCGAGAACTGTTAAGTAAGTAGAAAAATTATTATAAATATAAAAGATCAATATAAAACCATTGAAGCGTTATACAAGTAAAACTAGAGTATAAAATATAAAAAACATTATAGAAGAAATGACAGTTTAACTGTAACAATATTACAACTATAAATTAAATCCATTTAAATCTTACTAAATAAATTGATTGCTTTTAAAAAATTTCTTGAGTAACTTAAAAAGTCACAACTGTTTCTGAATCTATGCGAGTTACCTTTCACAGTCATATGCGGACAAATTTGCTACAAATTTATCTGATGTGTATTTTTCTGTCGAAGATAGCTTACTCGGCAGTTTTACAATGGCTTCTACAGTCAAAATGTCATGATCCCGCTTCGAATTTCAAACTTAATTGGTCGGAAATTTTCACTATTACAGATAAGAATTTATGTATAGAATCGACGTAAACAATGTGTAGAATCTTGCTAGATGCAGACAAATATGTTCTGAAGTGTATTATGAGTTAATTATGCAAAATTTCAATATCTCCCCTATGCATTTCACCTAAACATGGCCGACAAGCAAGAGATGCAAGATGGCCTTTATGCAAATTAGTAAAGTACCCCTGAATCTGCCATATGAGTCATCGGCGTCTGCGTCGGCGTCTTTGGCCAGCATTACTATGTTTCTAGTGGACGGATCATCTTCAAATTTGAGTATGTGGGGTTTTTTTTGGCATAAGGGCAATCCCGGGTATTAATTTCGGGTTTGTGGCCCCACCCGTTTCAGAAAAAGGGGTAAAATTGGGTATTTTTGTGTCTGTGGACAGCATAACTTTGGTTCCAGTGAAAGGATCATTTTCAAATTTTAGTATGATGTTACTTGGCACATGCTTCAGCCCAGGCTATAATTTTATGTTCCGGGCCCCGCCAGTTTTAGAAAAAGGGGCCAAAAGGGGTTAAATTGGTTGTTTTCACATATTTGACTGTAAAATCTTTATTATTTATCGGATTTTGATGGGGTTTCTTTTAGTAAATTCCTTAGAAAATTTCCAATCTGCAGTATGCCAACGGGTTTCACGTGGCATGTACCGTTCACGAGATAAATGGGGCCAAAAAGGGGCGAATTACAAAAATTTCATTTTCTTTATTTTTAGTCCGATGTTGATGCAATTTTTTCCAAAGGATTCCTTATGAAAAATTATCATAGCGCTCTACTATTAGATTTTTGGTAACTTGTTTCCTTGCCCAGCTATGAGGTTTCTTCAAATCTTCTGCAGAAAAATACACAATCATAGCCATGGATAGAGTTATTGGAAATAACAAATATTTTAGAATCATTTCAAACAAAAACAAAAGATCTTGTTGTCAACAACAATACAATTTGCAATTGGACTTGTGTATAAAATAACTACCAATTTAGATTTTGATGATGGATTTATAAATGGCGCATCATGTACTTTGAAAAAATTCCAACTGAAAACAAAAGATGTTACATCTGGAATTATTTCGGTGGAATTTGACGACAAAAACACAGGAAAACAACTAAAACATGCAAAGAGGCATTTATTTTCATCCAAAATTAATTCGACCTGGACGCCTATTGAACCAACTAGTAGGAAAAACCCAGCAGGATATAAGGGAGAAGCTGAGGTACAAAGGCAGCAGTTTCCATTGCGACCGTCTGCCGCAAAAACAATCCATAGATCACAAGGAGACACTATAAACTCTACTGTTGTAGATTTATTAAGCAAGAGGAAAGTTGACCATATTCACTATGTAACATTGTAAGCAGAGTAACATCCCTTGAAGGACTTTATATTCGTGAACTACAAGAAAGTAAAATAAGCATTAACACAAAGGATAAAGAAGAAATGCACCGTCTGAGAGATAATTAACCTCAGCTTTCATTACAAAACTCCACCTGATTCCAGAAAAGCTTTAATGCAAATTCACTTAACGAACATCTAGAAGATGTACAAGCAGATTTTAGTCTTACTGCTCCAGACTTATTGGCCTTTTGTGAAACACGCTTCTAACCAACAAATAATGATACATCAATCAAGAATTTCGTTTGCTACAGGCAGGACTCTTAATCACAAAAAGGACGTCACAGACCATCTTATGGCCTTGCTGTTTATACGAAAGAAACTTTAACAGGAAAAATTCTCAACTGAAATTCTTTAGACATGGAAATAGTTATAAACATAATATACAGTTTAAAGTTGCATTTTCAGGCAGACAGAAGGTGAAGATTAAATTCTCATTGAACCCTGGACGGTTGGGCGGTATTTAACCGGACAGGTTCCTGGTAAAATTCAATTGTTGCTGGATAGTAAAACACGGGACCTCTCCAAAAAGAAGAGGACATAGTGAGAAACTCTTTGGCAACACAGTTGCTATTGAAGAATGCAAAACGAGCAGGGGATGTTGCCCATTTGAAAAAAAGCCGTTGTCCTTAAACTAGAGAGCAAAAGTGGATAAGATATGGTGACCGCATCTATATTTGAAGGGGCACGACACCGGTGGTTCCAATCCAATAAGAATTTCTTTTTGATAATATTTTTCGAATAAATTACCGATTTTCATTGAAGTTTTGCTAATGTTAAGTTAACTTTAAAAATTTAATGTCTTTTGTATGCAAGTATTGTCGGTCTACTAAAGATGGCACTGGCCTCTTCATCATTTGTAATAAGGTTCCAATGTTTGTTAAGGGCCCGTCTAAGTTGTTGCAAAGCCGGATTGTACTTTGTGGTAAATACTAATGGGATGTTAGTCCGTGATAGAAAATGAATTTTATATTTAAGTGTTCTTTCTCTTGGCGTTTTAAGTTTTCTTATAATAGGATCAATTTCAGAGCGTCTGTAACTGCGTTTGATAAGATTTTCTCTAAATAGTTCTACTTGTTTTTCCAGATATGCTTTATTTTCAGTCAGTCTAATAAATCTTGTAATTTCTCCTAACATAAAGCCTTTGAAAACTGCTGATGGGTGAGCTGATGATCTACATAATTACTGAAAGTTTTCTGTTGGTTTACGGTAAAATTTAAGATCCAGAATTCACTAGTTGCGACACAAAATATCTGAAAACAGCTAATACATACACCACATGACAACAAGTAATTATAGTTAGGATTGATTAATTGATTAGTTAGAGTTTAACGTCCAATGAGCAATATTTCAGCTCTTTCAGGACGAGAAGAAGTTAATCAATTCAAAATATTGTAAGTAAAAGAAGAAAGAAATAAAGGTGGAAGGGACAACCGGGGCAACGACTTTGGATTGCCACTGGAAAAGGGGATAAATGGGTATGGGTAGGAAATTTAGCCTTCTATACGACACCCAATGCATCTGCTCTCTTTAGAGAAATATAGAAAGGGGTCTTTGTACTCCAGGGAGTGTGGCGTTTCTCCACACAGTTTGGCTACAACGGTTCGCGGTCAGGCTTTCCGTATCATGGCCCGACTACCCCGCAAACACAGGGCATTTCCCTATCCACCACCTGGGGACGGGCCCGACAGCTCTGTTGCCAAAGCTCATGAAAACCGACTCAGGGGCCAGAATATTAGTCAAGGAGAGATATATATTGCCTATAAATCAAAACAAACACCACAATAAGGGTGCCAACTTTGCGTCGATTTTTGGAGTGGCGCGACCACCAGGGAGTCCTTGTCTTAATTGAAATGATAGAGAGTAACTTAAATGAACAGTTTAACCCATATTCTTTCTGAAAGAATGAGCAAGTTAAGTCTCTCCACCAAGAGAAATAAAACGAACAGTGACAGTACGGATATCGAATCTGAAAAACTTCCATGTGGACAGAGAAATCCACCATTTATTAGAATTATAGATGCAGAGGAGGAAATTGAATTTAGTGTCCAGTGGTTTGAACAATTTCCAATCAACTGAACATAATAATAACATTATAGACAACTGCATACCGAGAATAAAGAAATTGCTTACCAATAGACATCCAATTGCTTCCCTGTTACAAAATATGAGGGAATTGAAAGGTAATGACCTACCGGTATTTGCAAAAGTCAATCCGTCATTTAGCCCTGGTTTGGTTCAGAGGAAGCCAAATCGCTCTTCAAAGGTAACTTAACGAACTTGAAAATGAAATGAAGATTTTTCTAAGGAATAAGATGATAACCGTGGCTCAAACATATATTCGACAATTTAACTTCTGAAATCAATTATATTCTACAAGAAACCAGAGGATAGATAGGATTTGCCACTGCCGAAGCCGGAATATCATCCGACAAACTGAACACTAGAGCTAGACATTTAAAAGATAAATGGAAGGAAAATTACCTGAATGCCATTGCTAAAAAGCGCGAGGAATCGAACGGTGACATCTTAGCCATCCAAAAGGAACTACAAGAGCTAAAAGATAAATTGAAAAGTACAGAGGATACCGCATGGGAAATCAAAGGACGCGGGGGTCGTAGAGATAGTGCAGGATTCGGAAGAACCTTCAACAGGGGAAGAAGAAAATACTGGAGATACTAACACTTAAATATAACCTTAAGATAAATACATTTTCTTTAAATGTTTATTTCTGAAGTAAAATCGATAATGGAAAAGTAAATTAGTGAATTTATATAAGACTTAATAATGTTCAATAATTTGGATTTCTATATTTTGGATATAAATACAGCTGAAAGACAGTACGGTAAATTTTGTAACAATTGATTTAGATATTCACAAGATATATCTCGTTAAATATTGAATTTTTATTTCCTCTTATTGATTTAAGAAATGAACAATACGAATTTCTGGTTCTATTCTTATTCAGGTGCAACCTTTAAATCAGCTCTAAGCTCGTCCTTAATTGATTTTTGCCTTTTATTTAAGACCATATTGGTTATTTGTCCTCAATTAAGTTTATGCATCTTACGGTTTATTGTTTTCAAAATGTTTTGATATGCACTGAAAAGACATAGGTTGTTGAAACGACCATCTGCGGAAACTGACTTTACTTAGTATTTACTCTTGTCAAACAAAGTTTTAGAAACAAGAAACAAATGGCATTTCAACCTCGCACACAACACAATGTATTAATTTAATTAGGAAATAGGCTCTTGTATAAGATCAAAATTAAAGATTGGGATATCTCACTCGTGTAAGAAATTCTACGTCTTTTCCTCTCGTTTCGCTACGTTCCACTCGAGAAAAGACGAAATTTCTTACACTTGTGAAAGATATCCCCATCTTCTATCTGACCTTATGCATGATCCTATTATTCTTAGCCTTGATATCAATAAATGACAGTTCCTTTGTAAAAAGATGACAAAATGCTACATTGTGTATGAATGAACACATATTTTGTCTGTTTCTGTCCACATCGGATTACATAGTGTTTTTATTAACATAGAACCTGACGTAGAATACACGTCACAAACTAATGGTGGGGACAGATTTATTGAATCATTTCTACATGTATAATATTAGCATTTTTATTTGACTTGCATAAATTCTTAACCATTGAATGCATAATTGGGAAAGGGCATATGTCGCATGCCATGTTAAAGAGCGATTTTATTGCTCAACAACAAACAAAACAACGAATTGGCAGGGTTATATGCATATTCAACTGTTTGGATTTAGTTAAAAAATATTTTATCGAAAAATAGATAACAGGACAGGAATGTTAAGATACTTAATAAGTGAAATTAAAAATCAAAGTAAATAAATAAAAAATTTAAAACACAAATTAAAATAAATAAAATTAATTAGATAAAGAATTAATATAAATAGAATAAAATAAATAAATAAAAATATAATTAAAATATATTAATAAATAAAAATATAGTTTCACCTTAAAATCAGAATATTAACTGACAATCTACTTAAAATGCACAATTTTGCTTGTGAAATTGACTACGTTTTCTGATGTACATGCATTACGTACTAAATAGGCATGCATGTGGTCCTGTGCATAAAAAAAATGTGTTCTATTTTTGTGCTTTATTCAAGATCATAGCACCAACATGTCAAGCAGAGAATATAATTAAATAATGGTCTCTAGAGCAAAGCTTTCAAACATCTCTGAATCCACATGGCCATTGCTGATGAGCACGTTTCACAAATGCTTTATTTATAAGGATCTCTTGCTCAGAATTTTTTTTTTAATTTCATGTGGAGAAATATTCATGTATCAATCCTTGTATTTTTAGCCAAAAACACAACCTCAAAAACTATTACCCGCCGTGCGCGGTCCCGGCTTATGAATAGGCCCGCAGCATCCTCTGAGCTTGGAGTATGAGTCTTCCTAATAGAGGACCCCGAGGGAACCCCGGGATATAGAAATAGGACCTAATATCTCCGGCTTGCGGGGTGTGACCCCCTCCTAAACGGAGGCTGACCCTGATGGTCCCGGGATATAGAAATAGGACCCATTCCGTGGTTGTGCGGGATTAATAAATACACAACCCATCTTTCGGATGGGATGTAAACTCAGGTCTACGTGTTTGAAGAAATGCCACGCTTCCTGCACGTTAAAGAACCCTTGTAGCAAGCTCTTTTTGGGGTGGTCCGTAGATGATCGGCTACAAGGCTAAATTCCCCGCCCTTGACGATTTCACCCTACTTTTCCAGTGTCAGTCAGAATTTCCCGTCCCATGGCCCTTTCCATACCCCAAAGATTTATTTATTAACAAACTTGTTCTCGTCTTGATATAGCTGAAATATTGCTGAGTAGACGTTAAACAATATTCATTCAATCAATCAATCAAAAACTATTACTACCAGTCTTGATTATTTCACCAACTGAAACGAGAATCGGAAAGGAGGGGACTAGATTTGGAATATCGGCCTGTGTTGATGACATTAGCAAGACCATAAAAAGCCTATATATTCCAGAAAAGTTTATAGGAAAGCTCAAAGATGATCATTTCTACATTCTAGTAAATGCATCCCAAGGTGAAAATATAAACTTGTACTACAATTCTGAGGTAAGTCTTATTAAGACTTCATCCCTATTAAGCAGGATAAAGGTAATGTTCAAATATAAAAAAAAACTGAACTTAAACATTATCCTGAACCGGGGTGAAACGTTATCCAATGTTACTTAAGAGATTTGTTTACATTTTTCTCAATCAAGCTAAACATTATCCAACCAGACTAACCAATTATACGCGAACTCTCCGTGCCTAAACTGTTCAACGAGAACTCAGCTTATTAATAGGGGTGGACTTGAATATTATGAATGCTTTATGATCAAACATTTAAACTAATTAAAATCCAATTGCATTTGGGGCTTCATAATTCACATTTCCTTGGGAAAGTGTAAAACTTGTCCATGAAAGTAAATCCATTCTAGTTCCTTCGCCAGGTAAGTAGTTTGTTTATATTTATATCGGTTTTGGTCATACTGGAAATAAGGGCTATTCCATTTAAAATTCCAATACCAGTAGTTTTTTTTGTTGGTGGTGGGTAAATTTCAATCAATTCTGGAATAACCTTCAGTGATATAGGAAAAAAAAAACATACAAAATGAGCATGATGCAAATGTAGCAAAAAAAAATTTACAACATTAAAAATTACTGATTGTTTTCAAATTTGAGCAAAATCAGCACCTAAAAATGGAATATTTTACATAAAGAATAAGACAAAGAAAAAAAAATGTGTGTGTTTCCGGTTTCCTGACCAACCCTAGTTTTTTACGGCCGACCCTTACTTTTTTTTGATGAGGAACTAAAATTTTTCATAAATAAAAAATTACACAAGAACACTTTTTGTTGACTGAAATGTTCCAGTGCACCGTACTGTAAATAATTCAACAATTATTCAAGGTATAGATGCTTTAATTTAGCTAAAACAGTGCAAAAAAGCACTTTTGTAAAAAAATAGAAACAAAACAGACCTGAATGAATTCTATATCTCNNNAAGCAAAAAAAAAAAAAAAAAAAAAAAAAAAAAAAACATGCCACATGCTGATGAATTTTCAAACATAGACTTTAACCCACGGCCAATACAGTTTCGGAAGGTGCCTAGGTATCAGGATCAATTAGAAATACACGGATATATCTGAAATCCCAATTTTCCAAACTTCGAGCCTGCAAATACAAATTAAAGCTGTTGCCCTAGACAATGATTATTTAAAATTGAAACCAGGAGACAATTTCTTGGACAGAATAGATAAAATGTAAAGATAAATATGATATAACCATTTTAGTAGATACACATTCTTCTGTTGAAAATGAGAAAAAATGGCATCACGAGTGGGGATATATAACCAGGTTTAGCTCTTGCTCCAGCAGAAGCAGAGGAGTAGCCATTCTTTTTAAAAAATTCTTTCGAGTTAAAAATTAATCGTGAATTTATGGACTTACATGGTAACTTTATAATTTTAGATATTACCGTGCATGACCATAGATTAACTCAAGTGGCTTTATATTGTCCAATTGAGGATAGACCAGATTTTTTCAGAAAATAGTGGATAAGATAAATCTTTAGCATGATCAGCATGCTGGAATTTCTCATTGACAACATATTTGTCCAGTTCGGTTGATTGATTGAATATTGTTTAACGTCTACTCAGCAATATTTCAGCTATATCAAGACGAGAACAAGTTTGTTAATAAATAATCACTTT